>NW_019168494.1:0-100055 GCF_002303985.1 Durio zibethinus
GATCGATAAAAGTATTAATTTTTTAATATTTGTTAATTTAGTTTAATTAATAACTATATTAATAATAGTAATCTACTAAATAGTCATAACTAATTTTGGATAACAAAATTACTAATTTATAAAAATATTATAATAATATTAATTATTAGTAATATTATAAATATTAACATAATAAATTAAATAATGACAATATTAATTAGTAGTTTAATAATAATATAATAATACTAATTATAATTGATTATTAAACTGTTAATAATAAATAATCATAACAATAAAAATTAATTAGTAAATAATTAAATGTTGTTATTAAAATCAATAATAATTAAATAATCAAATAATTAATAAACAAATAAAATTAATAGTATACTTTAATTATAAAACTTGTATAATGAACATTTAAATGACAAACAATATTAAATGATTATTATAATATATGCTCTAGACAATTTTTAATTTAATAATTATATAAAATTGCTAATATTAATATAACATTTAACTATTTAATCTTGATTTATATAATAATTAGAACTCTGTTTTATTATATAAGCAATTATTTGTATGTTAGTAATAATCGATATTAACAAGCAATTTTATAATATATCAATTTATATATTAATAATTTAGATAATTATTCTATTTTTAAAATTGTTATTATTTGAAATAAAATAATATTACCTTTTTAAATTTGTTCAATAAACAAATTTATTTTTTAAACTTTTGCTTATTAATTTTGGAAATATTAAGAAATTAGTATTATTTTATTCTAGATAAGTTTTTATAAATTGAAACAATTCTTTTATGTCAAAACAAAAGGTCATAACGATTTTAAATAAATAAATATTCAAATAGTCATAACTATTTGAACTTGTTCTATATTATTAATATAAAATTACTTTAATGTAATATATGTATAATTCGAAAAAATATTTTAAAAGTAATAATGTTAAATTAATATATTTAATTTGTAAATCAATAGTTTACAAGCATATTTACTTAATTAATAATGTTATAATAATAGAATTTAATAATAGTATAATATTTTAATACTAATTTAATAATTGTAGTAAACAAATTAATGATTAATATCAATTCAATATCAATAATACTAATTTATTAATATTTTGAAAAAATGAAAAATAAGTTATCAATTTATTAGTATTAGTTATTATTTAATTATATTTTAATATTAAACTATTAATACAATTGGCTATAAATGTTTTTGTTCATATAAGTTTGTTCAAAATAAAATAATATTAATTTATTAATATTTCAAAAATTAATAAGAGATTTAATAAATAAATCTATTTCCCATACTAGTTCAATTAGTTATAACAATTTGAACATTTATTTATTTCAAATCGCATTAAATTAATAATTTGTTAATAAATTGGAATTGTACCTTTTGTAATTTAAACTTATTAAAAGTTTTTTCATTAAATTGTCATAAAACAACAACTAAATGTTAGAAAAATATTACCTTTTAAATCTCTTAGTTATTAATTTTTTATATTTGAAATCTTATAATTCAAATATTCATAACTATTTAAATATTATTCTAATTTAAGTTTAAATTTGTTTAATTTAAAAATTAAATATTTAATTTCAAATCTATTTTAAAGTAAAAATATTTAAAGATTTGTTTTGTCATAAAACAATTGTCTTTGTTAATATAAGTTTGTTTGAAATAAAATAATATTGTTTTATTAATATTTAGAAAATAAATCTGTAAGAGATTTAAAAACAAAGTTTGCTTACCAAATCATTTCAAATAGTTTTGACTATTTCAAATCCTTATAACCTTTTATTTATCATACAATTGGTTCTGTTCATACTATTTTATTTAGAATAAAATAATACTAATTTAATAATATTTTGAAACTTAATAACCAAGAAAATTAAATAACAAATCTAATTGTTGAACCAGTTCAAATAGTTAAGACTCTATGAATGATTATCTATTTCAAATCGTTATGACCTTTTCTTTTAACGTAAAATAATTGTTTTGTTCGTACAAGCTTATTTGGATTAAAATAATACTAATTTAATAATATTTTGAAAATCAATAAGTAAGAGATTTAAAAAATAAATTTGTTTACTGAATCAGTTCAAATGGTTAAAATTGTTAGAATAATTATCTATTTCATATCATTTATATTTATTTTGAATAATTATATCTTATAATTAATATGAATAATAGTATTATTATAATACTAGGTAGTTATTAATTTTCAGAATATTATTTAAATTGTATTATTAATAATATAATATAATAAATTTGTTAATACTTAATATTAAATTATTTATTTATAATATAAAATTGTCATGACTATTTGAACTTGTTTGGTAAATAGATTCATTTTTTAAATCTCTTACTCATTAATTTTTGGAATAGTGATAAGTTAGTATTATTTTATTTCGAATAAGCCTATATGAATTGATATAATTGTTTTATGGTGAAACAAAAGGTCATAACGATTTGAAATAGATAATTATTCAGATAATTATTATTATTTGAACTTGTTCGGTAAACAAATTTATTTTTTAAATCTTTTACTTATTAATTGTTGAAATATTAATAAATTAATATTATTTTAATCCGAATAAGCTAATATGAACAAAAATAATTGTTTTATAACAAAACAAAAGGTTATAACGATTTGAAATAAATAATTATTTCAATAGTCATAACTATTCAAAATTATTCGGTAAACAGATTTGAAATAAGCTTGTATAAATAGAAAAAATTATTTTATGATAATACAAAAGGTTATAGCAATTTAAACTAGATAATTGTTCAAATAGCCATAATTATTTGAACTTGCTCGGTAAACATATTCATTTTTTAAATCTCTCACTTATTAATTTTTGGAATATTAATAAATTAGAATTATGTTATTCTTAATAAGCTTGTATGAACAAAAACAATTGTTTTGTGAGAAAACAAATGGTCATAATGATTTGAAATAGATAATTATTCAAATAGTCATAATTGTTTGCACTAGTCAAGCCAAAAGAGACATTTTCTAAATCCTTTAGTTATTAATTTTCAAAATATTAATAAATTAGCATTACTTTATTTTGAATAAGATTATATGAACAAAAACAATTATTTTATGATAAAACAATGGTCATAACAGTTTGAAATAAATATTTAGTCAAACGGTTATAACTAATTGAACTGGTATAGCAAATAGATTTATTTTTTAAATCTCTTACATATTAATTTTTGAAATATTAATAATTAATATATTTTATTCCAAAAAACTTATATGAACAAAAACATTTGTTTTATGACAAAATTGATATTATTAAAATAACTAATAATAATTATAAATATTATTAATTATATTTGATAAATGAATATAATAATTAAATTCCAAAATTATTTATAATTATATATATAAATTAACCTTAATATTTATAATTAAGTTATATGTTTTTTATATTATTATAAAACTAAAATTGTTTTAAATTTAATTTTAACATATAATATCAAATTATTATAATATTTATAATAAATTATATCTTATATATAAGAAAATATTAAACTTTAAATATTTAATATAACATTGATATATCTATTTTATTGCTAATAAAATATAACAATTATAGTATATAATATAATAATTAATAATATTATTATAAAATAATAATAAATTATTATCTATTTATTTAATTATGTATTATGTATTATAATTTATTTAAATTATTAATAATTTGATATATAACTAAACTATTATATATATTTTTAATTCATTACTATATTATTAATTATAGATAATACCAATAATTATCTTAATATTATACTTTTTCGTTAATACTTAATATTAAATTATTTATTTAAATTATTATATAATTTATAAATTATAATTTGTTATAGATTAACAAAACAAATATTATTAAATCTATTTAAATTAAATAACTAATTAATATTTAAATATTATCAAATAATAGTAATTATGTTTTATAATTATCGATTAGTTTCCTCGTTCCAATCTGTATATAATAGAATTAATATATATAATTCAATTAATTATGAATAATAACAATAATACTTATTAATAAGTAATAATTAATCCAAACATTTTAATTATAATAGTTAATTAAATAAATACTTAATTTATTTAATATATTAAATAAATTCTTATTAATTATTTAATAGAATAGAATATTAATTAATTAATATTATTAATTATCTAAATATTAGTTTGATAAATTATACATAACTATTATTCAATTTTTTAAGAAAATTAATATTATTATATAATTAAATTAATAATATAATAATATAATATTTATTATATTATAAAAATATTTAATTTAATATATAAAAATATTATATAATTATCCTAATAGTATTAATGATTATGTTAATAATATTAAGTAATTATTAATATTAATTAATTTCTAAATTAAGTACTTTTAATTTATTTTAATTAAATATTAATTATTATAAGCTAATTGAACATTTAAATATTAGTTATTTAATAATTATCAATTATTTGAATAAATTATCCAAATATTATAATAATTATAATAATATTAGTTATAAAACATTCAAAATTTTTTAATAATCTCTTTAATAATAATTAATTTAAAAATTATTCTAATTTATTAAGCTAATAGTTAATTTATTTATATTACTTATTAATAATAAATATTTATTATTTATTATAAATTTTAATTTATCATAAATATTAATAATTACTATAAATATTTAATTCAATTAATATAATATAAGTTTAAATTATTAAACTAAAAATAATTTATATTTTTATAATATTAATACTTAATTAATATTTTTTATTATAATTATTAATAAAGTTTATCCAAAATAAAATAATTATTTTATTATAATATTAAAATTATCTTAATTATTATTAATATTTATTTTTAATATTAAATATAAATTAATTCATATTATTTGATAATATAAATAATTATAATATATTAATCTATTTATTATATAATAATTATTATATTTATTTATCTATCAATATTAATTATTTTAATTAATACTATAAATTAATAATTATAATATTAATAATTATCAAACATATATTATTAATAATTATTTAATTTATTGTAAAACTAAACCTATTATTTATAATATAATAATTATATTTATATTATTATTAAGAATAATTAATTATTATATCAATTATTTTAATAATTAATATAATAATTATATTAAATTATTACATAATTATTTACTTATAATTATAAAATAATAAAATTAATATATCAATTATATATTATAATATTATAATATTTTTTAAATAATAAATAATTATAAATAAGGTATATTGAATTATAAAGTAATAACTATAATATAATTATAAGTTCTTAATTAATAATTATATTATATTTCTATTTTTAATTGTTAATATCATAATAATTAATATTAATTATTATAATTACAATTTAATTATAAATATAAACAAATTATTAATCAAAAGGTGAGAGCAATGGGATTTCAAGGAGCTTTTTGCAAAGCTTCATTAAAAAACATTCAAACGATGAGCAAGACATGGTTGTAATGGCTTTAGCCATATATGGACTGCAGTTTTTCACTATTAATTTAATCATATAATTTACAATTAGTTAAAAAGTAACAAATTATATATTTTAATTAATAACTATTTGAATTGATTCGGTAAACAAATTTATTTTTTTAAATCTATCAGTTATTAAATTTCATAATATTACTAAATTAGTATTATTCTATTTCGAATAAGCTTGTATAAAGATAAATAATTATTTTATGATAAAATAATAGGTTATAACAATTGGAAATATATAATTGTTCAAATAGTCATAATTATTTTGAATGTGTTCAAAAAATAAATTTATTTTATATATTTTTACTTATTAATCTTTGGAATATTAGTAAATTTATATTATTTTATTCGAAATAAGCTTGTATGAACAAAAACAATTGTTTTATGGCAAAACAAAAGGTCATAACAATTTGAAATAGATAATTGTTCAAATCTCCTACTTATTAATAAAAAATTTATGAAAATCAATAAATTTATTATTAATATTATTGTTTATATTAATTATAGTTTATTAATTTTATTAATAATTCAATTGATATTACATATATAAAATTAGTTATGACTATTTAATAATAATATGTAATATTAATATTAATAGATATAATAATAGTTAATAAATTAAATATAATAGTTAAATTATATAATAAGTTAAATTATAATAATTAATTAGTAAATGTTTATCATTATAATATATTTAATTTATTTAATTATATAATATCATATATATTAAATATTTAAATTAAATATTTATTATAATATAATAAATATTATATAATTATATTATTAATTTAATTATATAATAATATTAATTTTATTAAGCAATTGAATAATAGTTATGTATAATTTATCAAACTAATATTTAGATAATTACCAAACAAATTGAAATAGTTAATAACATTTATATTATTTATTATCAATAGCCAAATAATGTATATATTAATTAATATTTTTAATGTATTTAATAATAAATAAATTTGTATATTTATAATAAACAAATTTATTAAATTAATTTATAAAATAATTAATATAAATTAATAATATAGATAATATTATAATAATTATAATTAATATTTAACCTATTAAAGTATTTTTATTATTAGTATAATAACTATTATTTTATATATTATATACTTATATTACACTATAATAATAAATAATATAATAATAACAATATCTTATAATACTAATTAAATGTATAATTAAGTTAATATTATAATTATATAATATAATAATTTTCATATTATATAATTGTTATAAATAATTATAAATATTAATTATAATTAATATTATTATAGTAATAAATTAAATATTAAAAAATATAATAATTTAAATTGATTATTAATCAAATAATCATAATTATTATTTAATTGATTATTTAAATGAATAATTATTTGAATAGATAATATTAAAATATATCATATTAAAACATATTAATAAGTTCATTTTTATAATATAAACAATATTTGAATAAATTGTTTTTCATAATAACAAAATATTAGTTACAATAATTGTAATTATAATTATTATATTATCTATAATTAAATTATTAATTATAACAAAATTGCCATAAAATTTTTTATATTATAAAAATTCAATAAATGTTAAATATATGATATTAGTAATAATAGTTAACTATGATAATAAAATAAGTTATTAAAATATTCAAATTGTTTACATTTTATTAAATAATATAGATAATTAATATTTATTTATTTATTATCAATTTATTTAATAATAGTTGATACTATTATAATCATTTTGTTTTTAAAATTAATTAATTTGATATTTGATTATTTATTTTTTTGTATTAATAAATTATCAAATTAACTTATAATTAATTATAATAATATTAACTTAATATTATTGCTCATTATAAACTTAATATTATAATTGTTCAAAGATTATAAGTTAATAATGAATAAAATTATATGCTTAATATATTAATTATAAAATATTATAAGTTATGATTAATATTTATTAGTTCATTATTATAAGTTAATAATGAATTAATAATTTATTAATTATTAATAGTAATAACAAATTACAGTATTATTAATCTGTTTAGTATTAATTTTTTCTAAATAATTTTGCACAAACAGGAACAATTGTTATGAATAATAACCAATTATCACTTACTATTTAATGATATATATAATAATAACCAATTAATTAAGTTATATAATTAATTTATATAACTATCAATTTATATAATTATTAATATTATTATATAATAATAAAATATTTTATATGATATTTAAACTTAAAGTTATAATTATTAAACTATTAATATAAATTTATACTTTATAAATAAATTATTATATATAATAATTATAATTAATTAATTATATTATACTTATTATTTAATATAACTAAAATTATTAATATAATAATAAATATAATAATACTAATTTAATTAAACCAAAAGTCAAATTATATCTAATTTATAATAAATTAGATAATAAAATAATATACAAATTATAATCTATTCAATAAATAATTATATTAATATAATTTATTTAATTATTATTATAATTAATATTATTAATTATCTTAGATTTCTAATGTTATTATAATATTATTCTATAATTTATTATCAATAAACTAATACTTATTATTAATTAAACAAATTTAAAATTAATAAATTATATTAATATTAATTATTATTAACATAATAATTATCATTATTAAACAAATTTAATTAAAAATATTATGATATTAAATCACTATCATATTCATTGTTATAAAACATAATATTACCTTTATATATTAATAATTATGTTAATTATTATTACTAAAATATTAATTAATATTTAATTAAATTTAGTAAATTAATAAATAATTGATTAAATTACTAAAAATATTTTAGTATTTTTAATTAATTTAATAATATTTATAATATATTAATATTTATACTAAATAAATAAATTATAATGTAATTTAATACTATAAATTAATGATAATTATATTATTTAATAATTCTTTCATAAATATTAACTAAACATTATAAGTTTTAAATTATTTTAATATAATTATTATATTATAATATTATTTTTTTATAACATATTATTAATAGTATTATAAATTATTATTAACAAATTATTAACATTATAATTTATAAGTAAATAATATTAATATATTAATACTTATATATATAGATAATTTATTTGAACCAATTGTTATTTAATTTAATTATAATTAAATACTTATTTATAATATAAATATAATTAACTAAAATAAATAATTTCCTTATTACTAATCATTATAAATATTAGTAAAAATTATTATTAAATTAAATAAGTATTTAATTATATAAATATAATTATTAATTTAATTAATTAATAATTAATTAATTATATAAGATAAATTTTAATTGTATAAATTAAATTAATTTAATTATATAATTAATACTAAACAAATTTAGTATTAAAATATTTTTAGTATTAGAATTTTAATTAAATTTATTAATACATTTACACAGCTAATAACATAAAGCAACAATTATTCATGTTTTCATAAATTAATAAATTATTATAATATATTTAATTCTTATATTTATAATTTGTAAATAATAATTATATTAATAAATATTGTAAACTAATATATATTTAAACATTAATAATAAATTTGATTAAATACTAATAATCTATTAAATAATATTAATTAATATATAATACTTCATAAAGATATTAATATGAATCTATTAACAATTATTTGAATTAATTAAAATATAAATATTTAATTAAATTATTATTATAAATAATTAATTATGCTATTTATTTTAAGTAACAATTAAATTAATTAAGTTTAATATATTGTTATTAATAATTATAACAACATTATTATTCAAATTTATTGTTATATTAAAAATGTTAATTAATAACAAACATTTTAGTCATAACTAGATATGATAATTAATTATTATCAATATGTTCAAATAGTTAAATTATGGTTATATATTTCACATCACTTATTTACTAAATTATATATTATTAAAATGAATATATACTTATTAATCAATAAAGTTAATATTAATATCAATTCATAATACAATTTAATAATAATGATTATTATAAAATATTAATCTAAAATATTATAAATATTTAAATTTATTCATATGATATGATTAGAATTAAAATAGTTATCTAAATTATTATTATAAAATTATTGATTAATAAGAATATATTCATTTTAATAATATATAATTTAAAATTATAATTTATATAAAATATATATTTTAAAATTTATATATTATTTAAAATATATTTAAGACTATATTTTCATTATAATAATAATGAAAATATCAATAATTATATTTTTAATTAATTTTTAATTTATATATTATAAATTGAAATATATATTATTATAATAAAATAATTAATTTATTAAATAATAAATAATTATTAATAAATTATATAACAATATAATTATTATAATATATTATTATAATTATTGTTATTATAATTAATTATTAATAACAATAATTATTTTATTATTAAACTAATATCTAATTAACTATTATAAATAATAATATATGTTATATTATAAAACATTAAAATAATAGTATATAACTTATATAATTTATTTTATTATAATAAAAATATTTATAATAATTATTTGTATAATTATTACAAAATAAAGGATAATTTAATATTTATTATAATATAATTTATATTAATTATTTTATAGTAATTTATAAATAAAATTAACTATTAAATTAAACTAATGTTTAGTTATATCATTATATCATAAAGTATGCAATCATAAAATAATTATAAGTAGTATAATTATTTAATATTAATAGAAAATAAATAATTAAATATAGTTTTAATAAAATTAGTTGTCATAATCGTTATGACATACCTAGTCAAATTACATGCATAACAAGCTTATTCATTAACATTATTATAATTATAATTAACTATTATAATTATGTTAATTGTTAAACAATAAAATATGATATAAATACTATATTAATAAATAAACAATTTTTTATTAAATGATGGTTATATTAACACATTTAGTTTAAATTTTAAACTATTAAAAAATTAATAATATCAACAATACTAATATGATTAAAATATTAATACGATTATAATATAAAATAATATTATATTATAATATATAAATAATTTGTTTTATCATAAAATTAATAACTATTTGATTATACTTATAAAAATTAAGTATAATTTTTAATAATAAATAGTATAGATAACTTATAAAATAATATTAAAATTTGATAAACTGATTTATTTTTTAAATCTCCAACTTCTTAATTTTTGAAATATTAATAAAGTAATATTATTTTATTTTGGATAAGCTTTTATGAACTAAAAGAATTATTTTGTGATAAAAAAATAAACTATTTTAATTATAATAAAATAATTTTATTAAAAATATTGTACGTGATATTAAAAAGGAATTATTAAATTAATTAGATTTAATAATTAATAATTAAATTATTATTATTAGTATTATATGAAATAATCTAATAATAATCTCGGATTAATAATAATCGTTAAAACTTAATAACTAAGAAAATTAAAAAATAAATCTAATTGCCAAACCAATTCGAATAGTTAAGACTCTATGAACAATTATCTATTTCAAATTATTATGACCTTTTCATTTAATGTAAAAAATTGTTTTGTTCATACAAGCTTAGTTAGATTTATAATTAAATAAAATTTTAATTAATTAATAGCATAATAATAAGAAAATTTAATGTTATAATATATAAAATAATTTTATATTAAATAAATTTATTTTATGTATTTTTAATTAATTATTATAAATATATTATAATAATATAATTATTTTTATATAAATAATTTATATAATAATTTGTATTGTTATTTAAGAATAACTAGTTATATAAATAGAAAGGGGATTTTAAAAATATATAATTTAATTATAATTGTTTATTTTTATATATAAACAATTATAGTCAAACTTAGTAATTTATAGTATAATATCAAGTATAAATAATAATAATAGTAATTAATAATTTACTTGATAATTTATATATATTATAAATTTATATTTATATAATTATAATAATATATAATTTATTAATTTTTATTTAATTGATAAATATTTTTTATTTAATTTAGTAATTATTTATTTTAAAATAAATACTAATATTGATATTTTAATTAATAATTTATTAGTATTTACTAAAAATATATATTATAAACAATTTATAATGTTATTAAGTAATTATTTATATAATCTCTTATTAACTTATATTATTTAAATAATAATTATTTCAATTTAATATTATATACTAAAATTATTCATTTATAATATTATATTAACTATATTATATAAACAATAATTGATAACAGTTTATTATCTACCTTAATATAATATATTATATTATAAAATTATAATATAAATATACAACTATTTATAATAATGACTATTAGTTATTATATGAAATTTGGATTAGATCTATTTATAATTATTATTTACAATAATATCTAATAATTTATTAAAATAAATAAATAAATAATTGTTATTTATAAATATTATGATATATTAATTTAATATTAACTTGATTATAATTTATTATAATAATTAATACTAAATTATTAAATTATAATTAATATACTAATTTAAATAACTAATCTATTTACTTTAATAAAATCAATTAAAATAATTTTATTATATTAACTAATAAAATTAGTATTAGTTCATTATAAAATAATTCAATAATATTATTAAATTATTATTATTTTATTATATTTATTATTAAAAAAGCAACAATTAATTAATTATATTATAATTAAATAAATATAATTATTTATTAATCTTATTAATCCGAAAAAGGATTCATAAGTGGTTGTTAATGGAGTCGAAGTTACCAAATTCTGAGGAGTCGGTATCAATTTATGCCTAATTGCTCCACATATAGTTCCTCTAACTACATTTTCTAAACGAACCAGAGCCAATCCGAATTGATCTTGTAAAAGATCCATTACAAAACGAATACACTTATTTTTCAAATGATTCATATCGTCAAGTGTACCCATTCCAAATTTCATTCCAATCAAATGATCCGCAGCTGCCAATATATCTCGCGGTAACAAAAATGTATTGTTCTGAGGTATATTAAGATTCAGTCTCTGGTTCATATTTCGTCGACCAATCCTTCCTAATTCACATCTTTGCTGAAAGAATTTCTTTTGTAATTCCTTACACAAGGATTCAGAAAATACCGGATCCCCGCCTACACAAGAAAATTGTTGATAAAACTCCAAAATGGCATTTTCTTTTGACCCAATTTTTTTTTTTTCCTTATCGGTCAGGAAAGACAAGAAAATTTCAGGGTAGCAAACATTCTCTAGAATTTCTCTTAGATTCGAACCCATAGCTGATGATAGAACTAGAATAGATATTTTCTGTTTCCTACTTACACGAGCCCATATCCTTGCTTTTCTATCAATCTCTAATTCGAACCTCCCCCCCCAATCTGATATTATGGTACCAGTATAGACCGAAATTCCGTTAGGATCCAATTCTGATCGATAATAGATACCGGGGCTTTGCAATATTTGATTGATCACAATTCTGTATATTCCATTTACTATAGAAGTTCCGAGGGAGTTCATTAAAGGAATGTTTCCAATAAAAATTGTTTGTTCTTGCATATCCTTACTGGTTTTCAAAATTAATCCTGCGGATACATATAATTTAGAAGAATATGTGAGTGATTCATATACAGCATCCCTTTCTTTTATCAACGGTTCCACCAATTGATATGTTTCCACAAATAATTGAAATTCAATTTCTTGATCTGTATCTTCAATTTTTGGAAACTTATCAAGTTCTTCTGTTAAGCCCCGATCCATGAACCCACAAAATCCTTCAAATTGTATCTGATTCAACCCAGGTATTGTATACATTTCCCCATTTTCATTCCCGAGCATTTTGAATTTCCCATTTATCAAAAAAATCCCATTCTTTTCTCATTCTTCATCGAATCATATGAATCGATCTAATAATGATGGAATTGAATTTCTATTCTGTTTACTGAATCACATGAAATTTTATCTAACTCCATATACCATATAATATATATGGAATGTATGAAATGCGTATGAACGGAAGAAGAAAAATTATACTCAAATTTTAATTTATATTTATAACAAACAGCTACATAAAAGAATTGATAAATGCCATTTAGCCTTATGGAGTTTTGTATAGAATATCAAAAAAAAAAATAATAATTCAATTTCTACCATTATTATGATATTCCATATTCCAATCCGATTGAATACCTGAAAAATGAAATGAATTCCTGATTTGATTTGTTCGTTAAGATAAAGACAACAATCATAAAATATATATCGGGAGAGAGTTGATTTTTCAAGCACTTAATTTTTTCACAGATTCCATTGTTCTGATATTAAAACTAATATCAGAATCCTTTTCAAGCCATAATTAATAATTATTTTAGAATAAGTTTATTTATTTATTAGTAATAAGATTTTATTAATAAACTAATAAATTTATTTTAATATTTATTAGTAAAAATTTTAAAAATAATTTATTTAAACCAAATTGAGGTAATTCTTTTGCGTTTTTCAGTTCAACATTTCCACAACTCTACCATGCTTGTAATAAGATTATCAACTGGTTCACATTTTTTCTATTACTAAATCTGAATGCAAATTGTTTTATGCAGGGCCATAATATGATAGTTTTTGAAACTGATGGACATTATGTTGAGCCATTTGTTGTACAGAACTTGTTCATATATTCAAGGGAGACATACTCAGTCTTAATTAAAGCCGATCAGGACCTACAAGAAATTATTGGATCATGTCAAATATTGTTATGCATGTAATTTGACTAGGTATGTCATAACGATTATGACAACTAATCATATTAAAACTATATTTAATTATTTATTTTCTATTAATTATTCAACGGATACGATCAAATTATAAATAATTTTATTATACATTTATAATTTTAATTAACAAATAATAGAATTATATATAATATGAATGTTATTACTATTATATAAAAAATATGAAGCAATATTTTAGATATTAAATAAATATTAAATAATAACTATTATTTATAAATATAATATTAATTTATAATAATAAATTATGAATAAATTAATATTTATACTATAAATTAACAACAATAATTAAAATGTTTAAAACATTTATTAAACATTAATAAAAATTAACTTATTAAAGAATATTATATAATAAGTTATTCATTATAATAATTATTAATAATTAATTAACCATCAACTTTTCTTCCCCTATTTTCTTGAGCAAACAGTAGGATTAAATGATAGAGAAGAACTTATAAATATGTAGTATTTCAAATTCATTTTTCATGATGCTATTTTTTTTTGCTAGAATAAACTTCAAAAACTGGAGCTATTAAATTAAAGGAAACGCCCAATGGTAGGTTGATACCCCATGACTATTTTTCCTTGATTGCGAATTGATTTTGCATATGATTGCATTCCACCAGAAATTCATCATTAGAGTCGGTTTGAATATCTACTAATGCAAAAATATATGACAAAAATAGAAAGCCATGAGCTCTTGTTAATGTGGATGCCAATAACGATGGTGGATAACTGCTGTTGGTTTGTAGCTACTGTAGAGAAAAAATAAAAACAGTGGATTTTGAGAAAATTTTAATGAAAGCTATGGCAAATTAAAATGATTATATTATAACTAAGAATTATAGTATAATATAAATTTATATTAATTATTAATAAATAATTGTATATTAATTTATTATAAGCTAGTTACAATAATATATCCATACTAATTAAATTAATAATAATATAATTAAATCACAATTGTTATAATGTTATTAAAAATAACATTATTTATAATGTTATAAATATTAGTAATTTATATTTAATTATATGAATTAAATATTTATAATGATAAAATCTGTTTTATTGATTAATATTAAAAATTATGACAATTTATAATTAATATTTATTATAAATTTAAAAATTAGTTATTATAATAATTATATTTAAACTTAATTAATAATTAACAATCTTAATTATTAAATATAATTAATAAGTAATACAAATAAAATGTTAATAAATTAACAAATATTAAAAATATTTAATAATTAATAACTTAATTATCTATTTAATATTGTTATTAAATTTAATAACTATTTGAACATAATTATAAATTAATATATTAATAATATTATAAATTTTATTAATTATACATTAGTTATTATTAAATATAAATTATTAAAATATAAACTAAATAAATATTTTATTAATTATTTTAATATAAGTTAAGTATTAAATAACTTAAATAGATAATTAAATAATAATAATATTTATAATATTTAAAGTAATTATAATCTCTTAATATTTATAATAAGATTATAAATTATTACTTTTTATATTTTAAATTATTAATTATAAATTAATACAATTTAATTATTATTAAATAATTATAAGCTAATTATAATATAATATAGTTTATATAATATGATTTATATTATATTATAACTTCAGAAAATTAATAATTATTTGAACTTGTTTGGTAAATAGATTCATTTTTTAAATCTCTTACTCATTAATTTTTGGAATAGTAATAAGTTAGCTATAATTAAATATGAAATCTTAATATTATTTATTATTAATTTATAAATTGGATATTAATACTTAATTCTTAATAGTTATATAAATATTATAATAATATTATTATATATATTGAATATTAAATATTAAATATTTAATAATATTTATAATAATTATTATAGTTAATATTATTTGAAATAATTAATATTAAATAATTATTATAAATATTTTATTAGTTTAATTAATATTATATTATTATTTTACTAATTACTAAATCTATACAATTATTAATTAATATTATGTTTATTATATATTATAATTATATATAATAAATATGTAATTATATTAATTATAATATTTATAATAAATAAAAATTTAGTATTATATTATTTATTTATAAAACATTATATAATTCTTATTTATTATAATTTAATAAAAACTAATATTTATAACTTAATTTATAAAATAATAAATTATTATATATATAATTTAAGAATATATATTGATTATTATTTTAATAACATAATGAAACTATTTTATATATAAATTAATTATATTTGAAATCAATATTTAATTATTATTTAAATTTTAACTAATTTAATAACTAAATTAATATTATTAATTATAAAGTAATTAAATAAATTTAGATAACTATATTGTTATAATTAATATAGTTTATAACTATTAAGTCTATATATTATTATATATAAATATAAGAATTATAATAAAATATAAATAACTGTTAGATATAATTTATAATAATATAAACAATTTTGACTATATAAGCTATTCATGATATTATATTTAATTAATATTATATTTAAATAATTGTATAGATTTAGTAATTAGTAAAATAATAATATAACATTAATTAAACTAATAAAATATTTATAATAATTATTTAATAATAATTATTTATAAATTTATTGTATCTTAATGATAAATTAATTTGAACATTTAAATATAATCAGTAAGAGATTTAAAAAGTAATCTGCTTACCAAACCATTTCAAATAGTTTTGACTATTTGAATAATTATCTATTTCAAATCATTATAATATTTATTTTATCATCAAATAATTTTTCTATTTATACTATTTTATTCGAAATAAATATACAAATTTAATAATATTTCCAAAACTTAATAACCAAAAAATTAAAAAATAAATCTAATTACCGAACCAATTCAAATAGTTAAAACCTATATAAATGATTATCTAATTTTCAAATTGTTATGACCTTTTCTTTTGTCCTAAAACAATTGTCTTGTTTGTACAAGCTTATTCATATTAAAATAATTCTAATTTCATAATATTTAAAAAAATAAATTTATCTATCGAATCAATTTAAATGGTTAAGACTATTAGAATAATTATATACTTCAAATCGTTTTGACCATTTTTTAGTCATAAAAAAATTGTTTCAATTCATACAAGCCTATTTAGAATAAATTAATACTAATTTATTAACACTTAGAAAATTAATAAGAAAGAAATTTAAAAAATAAATCTGTTTGCCAAACAAGTTCAAATAGTTATTATTATTTGAACAATTGTCTATTTAAAACGTTATAACATTTTAATTTGTCATAAAACAATTGATTCAGTTAATACAAGCTTAGATGGAATAAAATAATACTAATTTATTAATATTTCCTAAATTAATAAGAAATTTAAAAAATAAAATATGTTTACCAAATCAATTAAAATAATTATGGCCATTTGAATAATTATCAATTTCAAATCATTATGACCTTTTATTTTGTCATAATACAATTGTTTTTTTTATCATACAAGCTTATTCAAAATAAAATAATACTAATTGATTAATATTTCAAAAATAATTGGTAACAGATTTAAACAATAAATCTATTTACCAAACCAGTTCAAATAATTACGACTATTTGAACAATTATCAATCTCAAATCATTAAAATATTTGTTGTCATAAAACATTTGTTTCTAATCATAGAAACCTATTTGATTAAAAATAATACTAATTTAATAATATTTCAAAAATTAATAAGAGATTTAAAAATTAAATATGTTTGCTAAATCGGTTCAAATAGTAAAAACAATTAGAATAATTATCTATTTCAAATAGTTCAAACCTTTTGTTTAGTCATAAAATATTTGTTTCATGTCTTATAAGCTTATTTGGAATAAAATAATCCAAATTTATGAACATTTGGAAAATTAATAAGCAAAAGATTTGAAAAAATAAATTTGTTTGCCAAACAAGTTTACAAAGTTATGACTATTTGATCAATTATTTTTATAAAATCATTATGACCTTTTGTTTTGACATAAAACAATTGTTTCAATTCATAAAAGCTTATCCAAAATAAAAAGAATTTAATAAGCAGGAGTTTAAAAAAATAAATTTGTTTATCGAGCAAATTTAGATAGTTACGACTATTTAAACAATTGTCTATTTAAAATCATTATGATGTTTTGTCATAAAATAATTGTTTTAGTTCATACAAGCTTATTCAAAATAAAATAATTCTAATTTATTAATATTCCAAAAATTAATAATAAAGTGATTTAAAAAGTGAATCTATTTGCAAAATTAGTTTAAATAATTATGATCATTTCAGCAACTATCTATTTCAAATCGCTATCACCTTTTGTTTGGTCATATAACAATTGTTTTTTATCATACATGATTATTTGAAATAAAATAATAATAATTTATTAATCTGTCAAAAATTAATAAGAGATTTAAAAAATGAATATGTTTACCGAACCAGTTCAAATAGTTATGGCTATTTGAACAATTCTATACTTCAAATCATTATAATCTTTTGTTATGTCACAAAACAATTATTTTTGTTTATACAAGCTTAATCAAAATAAAACAATACTAATCTAATAATATTCCAAAAATTAATAATTAAGGGATTTAAAAAATAAATTTGTTTGCCGAACCATTTCAAATAGTTAAGACTATATGAACGATTTTCTATTTCAAATCATTATGACCTTTTGTCTTGTCATAAAACAATTTTCTCAATTCATACTAGCTTATTCAAAATAAAATAAAATGAATTTATTAATATTTCAAAAAATAATAAGTAAGAGATTTAAAAAATAATTTTATTTACCTAACCAGCTCAAAAAATTATACTATTTGAACAATTGTATATTTCAAATCCTTATTACTTTTTGTTTTGTCATACAACAAATGTTTTTATTAATATAATTTTATTTGAAATAAAGTAATACTAATCTATTAATATTTCAAAAATTAATAAGTGATTTAGACAATAAATCTATGTATCAAACTAGTTTAAATAGTTATGACTATTTCAGCAATTATTTATTTCAAATTATTATGACTTTTTGTTTTGTTGTAAAACAATTGTTTCTATTCATACAATCTTATTTGTATTAAAATAACACTAATTTATTAATATTTTGACAATTAGTAAGTAAAAAATTTTAAAAATATGTTACCACACTAGATCAAATAATCATGACAATTTGAATAATTATCTATTTCAAATCGTTATGACCTTTTGATTTGTCATAAAATAGTTGTTTTAGTTCATATAAGCTTATTCAAAATAAAATAATACTAATTTATTAATAATCCAAAAATTAATAATAAAGAGATTTAAAAAATGACTTTGTTTACTAAACAAATTTAAATAATTAGGACTATTTGAATAATTATCTATTTGAAATACCTATAACTTTTTGTTTTGTAATAAAAGAATTTTTTCTATTCATCTAAGCTTATTTTGAATAAAATAATACAAATTTATTAATATTAAGACAATTAATAAGTAAAAGATTTAAAAATAAATATGTTTACGAACACGTTCTAATCATTATGGCTATTTGAGTAATTATTTATTTCAACATGTTATGATTTTTTGTTTTGTCATAAAACAATTATTTCTATTCATACAAGTTTATTCGAATTAAAATAATATTAATTAATTAATATTTTGACAATTAATAAGTAAAAGATTTAAAAAATAAATATATTTACCAAACAAGTTCAAATAGTCATTAATATTTCAATAATTATCTATTTCAAATCATTATGACCTTTTCTTTCTAATAAAACACTTGTTTCAATTCATATAAGCTTATTTGAAGTAAGATAATACTAATTTATTAATATTCCAAAAATTAATGAGTGAGAGAATTAAAAAAAGAATATGTTTACTGAATAAGTTCAAATAGTTATGACTATCTGAACAATTATCTATTTCAAAACATTATGACATTTTGTTTTGTCATAAAACAATTGTCATTGTTCATGCAAGCTTATTTCGAATAAAATAATTTAAATTTATTAATATTCCAAAAATTAATAAGTAAAATTTTAAAAAATAAATATGTTTCTGAACACGTTCAAATAGTTATGACTATTTGAAGAATTATTTATTTCAAATCGTTATGACCTTTATTTTGTCATGAACCAATTGTTTCTAGTCATAAAAGCTTTTTTGAATAAAATAGTACTAATTTATTAAAATTCCAAAACTAATAAGTAAAAGATTTAAAAAATAAATCTGTTTACCGAGCAAGTTCAAATAGTTATGACTATTTGAATAATTATTTATTTCAAATTGTTATGATCTTTTGTTTTGTCATAAAATAATTTTTTCTATTCGAGATAGTAAATAAATTAATTTAGATAATAATAAACAATAAATTATTATTGAACTGAAAAATTGTTTTATGATAAAACAAAAGGTCATAATGATTTTAAATAGATAATTGTTCAAATATTATAACTATTTGAACTTGTTCGATAAACAGATTTATTTTTTAAAATTTCTTGCTTATTAATTTTTTGAATGTTAATAAAATTATATTATACTATTTCAAATTAGCTTGTATGTACTAAAAAATTTTAAGAATCATTAATTAATAATTGTATTAATAATTAACAATATTATTAATGGCTATTGAATAAATTATTAATAATATTAAATTAATATTATTAATATATTTAATAATCCAATTAAAATTTAACATATATTAATTTTATATTATAATTATAATAAATATTAATAATTAATTATAATTAATAAGGATTATAACTAATACAAATAAATCTCTTTCTTATTAATACGTAATTATTTGAATTATAATACAAATTAACAAATACTCAAAAATGAATATTTTATCGATCAAGTTTAAATAATTATGACTATTTGAACATTTAAATATTAGTTATTTAAATGTATAAATTATTATTTAATAAAGATTAAAATATTAATTATAATTATAAATAAATTATAATAGATAAAATTATCCTAATAATATTGTTATATAATAAATTTAAATAATTACAATTAAATACTAATTAATACTTTATTAATAATTAAGTTAATAATATATTTATAATAATATAATTATTTAGTTTTATATTTAATTAATTAATTATTATCTATTTACTTAATTAATTATTTTTAATTTAAATAATTGCAATAGTTTTGACTTATTTAAATCATCCAAAATAAATTAATAGAAATAGCTTGTATTATATTTAATTATCTATTAATATATTTTAAATTGATTATTAAAATTAAATAAAATAATATCTAAAATAAATAATTTGTTAATCATGAATTATTATTTAAATAAATTATTATTATCTTTATTTAATTATTAATTTATTAAATATAAATTTTATTATATATTAAATAATATTTAATAATATTGAATTATTATTAATTCAATATTATGATATTGAATTGTAATCATGATTATAATAATTTAATATGATTATGTATTAATTACACATATTCAAAGGAAATTATTCTAATTTAATATTAATTATAATAGTTATTCAAATATACGTTATTAATAGTTAATATTTAATAAAATTAATTAATTATTAATTTAATATATGAATTTATTATATTTTAATAAATTAAAATATTATTTGAATAACTATTATAATTAATATTAAATTAGAACAATTTCCTTTGAAGGGTTTTGGCATGCACTCAATAATAATTGCTTTCGCTGACTCACTTGGTCCTTCCAAGATTACTTCATCATGAGCCTTTTTTTTTAAGGATGTTATTTCCAAAGAAAGTATAGGACAATGACTTTATAAAGAGCCACATCAAAATAGTAACTTATGAAATGAGATTTAAAAATATTTAACATTTAATTATAACTATAATTTATTTGTTAATTATATTTAAATGTTACAATTTAATATTACTTAAATTAATATTATTATTATATTTAAAATATTACTTAAATAAATAACAATATTAAAATAATTTAATAAATATTGGTCATTGTAAACAAATTAATAATAATTTATTATAATATTTGAATAATTTAAATTGTAAATAAAATTGCTAATTATAAGAATATAACAATTAAGAATAAGATGAATAATATTCAAATAGTTGTTTTATTTTGAATATAAATACTATATAAATATTAATTAGATATTCCTTGTAATTTTCAAAATATTAATAAATTAATATTATTTTATTCTAAACAAAATTATATTAACAAAAACATTTGTTTCATGACAAAATAAAAGAATATAATGATTTGAAATGGATAATTATTCATTTAGCCTTAACTATTTGAACTGGTTCAACAAATAAATTTATTTTTCAAATCTATTAATTATTAATTTTCATAATATTATTAGATTAGTATTATTTTCTTTTGAATAAGCCTATATGAACATAAATAATTGTTTTATGACAAAACAAAAAGTTATAATGACTTGAAATATATAATTGTTTAAATAGTCATAATTATTTGAACTAGTTCAGTAAATAGATAATCTCCTACTTATTAATTTTTGAAATATTAATAAACTAGTATTATTTTATTCTAATTAAGCTTGTGTGATGAAAAACAATTGTTTTATGACAAACAAAAGTTCAAAATGATTTGAAATAGATAATTGTTCAAATGGCCATAAGTATTTAAACTGATTCGATAAAATGATTTATGTTTTAAATCTACAACTTCTTAATTTTTGAAATAATAATAAAGTAATATTATTTCTCAATTTTTGAAATATTGATAAAGTAATATTATTTTATTTTGGATAAGCTTTTATGAAATGAAGCAATTGTTTTATGATAAAACAAAAGGTCATAACAATTTTAAAATGATAATTGTTTAAATAGTCATAACTATTTAAACTTATTTGGTAAACAAATTTATTTTTTAATTCCTTGCTTATTAATTTTTTGAATGTTAATAAAATAATATTATTTTATTTTGAATAAGCATATATGAACTGAACAATTATTTTATGACTAAAAAAAATGTCAGAATGATTTGAAATAGATAATTATTATAATAGTCTTAACTATTTGAACTGGTTCAACAAATACATTTATTTTTTAAATCTCTTATTAATTTTTAGAATATTATTAGTTTAGTAATATTTTACTCCGAATAAGTTTGTATGGACAAAAACAATTGTTTTATGACGAAACAAAGATCATACCGATTTAAGATAGATAATTATTCTAATAGTCATAACTATTTGAATTAGTCCGATAAACAAATATAATTTTTAAATCTCTTATTTATTTTCAAAATATTAATAAATTAGTATTATTTTATTTTGAATAATTTTGTATGAATAGAAACAATTGTTTTATTACAAAACAAATGATCATAACGATTTGAAATAAATAATTATTTAAATAGTCATAATTATTTGAACTCACTTGGTAAACAAATTTATTTTTTTAAATATTTTACTTATTAATTTTTGAAATTTTAATAAATTAGTATTATTTTATTTCAAATAAGCTTTTATGAATAGAAACAATTGATTTATGACAAAACAAAAGGTCATAACAATTTGAAATAGATAATTGTTCAAATGGTTATTATTATTTTGAACGTGTTCAAAAAACAAATTTATTTTATACATTTTTACTTATTAATCTTTGGAATATTAGTAAATTTATATTTGAAATAAGCTTGTATGAACAAAAACAATTGTTTTATGGCAAAACAAAAGGTCATAACAATTTGAAATAGATAATTGTCCAAATAGTCATAACTATTTGAACTTGTTTGGTAAATAGATTCATTTTTTAAATTTCTTACTCATTAATTATTGGAATAGTAATAAGTTAGTATTAATTTATTTCAAATAAGCCTATATGAATTGATATAATTGTTTATGGCGAAACAAAAGGTCATAACGAATTGAAATAGATAATTATTTAGATAGTTATTACTATTTGAACTTGTTCGGTAAACATATTTATTTTTTAAATCTTTTACTTATTAATTGTTGAAATATTAATAAATTAATATTATTTTAATCCAAATAAGCTAATATGAACAAAAATAATTGTTTTATGACAAAACAAAAGGTCATAACGATTTGAAATAAATAATTGTTCCAATAATCATAACTATTCAAAATTATTTGGTAAATAGATTTGAAATAAGCTTGTATGAATAGAAAAAATTATTTTATGACAATACAAAAGGTTATAGCAATTTAAACTAGATAATTGTTCAAATAGCCATAATTATTTGAACTTGTTCGGTAAACAGATTCATTTTTTAAATCTCTCACTTATTAATTTTTGGAATATTAATAAATTAGAATTATGTTATTTTGAATAAGCTTGTATGAATAGAAATAATTTTATGATAAAACAAATGGTCATAACGATTTTAAATAAAATATTTGGTAAAATAGTTATAACTAATTGAACTGGTATGGCAAACAGATTTATTTTTTAAATCTCTTACGTATTAATTTTTGAAATATTAATAAATTAATATTATTTTATTCCAAACAAACTTATATGAACAAAAACATTTGTTTTATGACAAAACAAAAGGTAATAACAATTTGAAATAGATAATTATTCAAATAGTCATAATTATTTGAAATAGTTTTGTAAACAAAATTGTTATGACTTTTTGTTTTGTAATAAAACAATTGTTTTTGTTCATATAAGCTTATTCGGATTAAAATAATATTAATTTATTAATATTTTGACAATTAACAAGTGAAAGATTTAAAAAATAAATATGTTTACTAAACAAGTTCAAATAGTCAAGATTATTTGAATAATTATCTATTTCAAATAATTGTAACCTTCTATTTTGTACTAAAATAATTTTTTCAGTTAACATAAGCTTATTTGAAATAAAATAGCTCTAATTTATTAATATACCAAAAATTAATGAGTAAGAGAATTAAAAAATGAATTTGTTTACCGAACAAGTTCAAATAGTTATGACTATCTAAATAATTATCTGTTTCAAAACATTATAATGATTTGTTTTGTCATAAAATAATTAGTTTTGTTCATGCAAGCTTATTTCGAATAAAATAATATAAATTTATTAAAACTCCAAAAATTAATAAATAAAAATTTAAAAAATAAATATGTTTTTTGAACACATTGAATAGTTATGACTATTTGAACAATTATCTATTTCAAATCATTATGACAATTTGTTTTTTCATAAACTAATTATTTCTATTCATACAAGCTTATTCGAAATAAAATAATATTAATTTATTAATATTTCTAAAATTAATAAGTAAAAGATTTAAATAATAAATTTGTTTACCGAACAAGTTCAAATAGTTATTACTATTTGAACAACTATATATTTCAAATCTTTATGATCTTTTATTTTGTCATAAAACAATTGTTTCTATTCACACAAGTTTATTTGGAATAAAATAATACTAATTTATTATTATTCTAAAAATTAATAAGTTAGATATTTAAAATATAAATCTGTTTATCGAACAAGTTTAAATAGTCATGTCTATTTGAGCTGTTATTTATTTCAAATCGTTATGACATTTTGTTTTATTATAAAATAATTGTTTCTATTCATACAAAATTATTTAGAATAAAATAATACCAATTTATTACTATTTCAAAAATTAATAAGGATTTAAAAATAAATGTGCTTTCTGAAGCATTCAAATAGTTAAACTATTTGAACAATTATCTATTCCAAATTATTTTGATCTTTTGTTTAGTCAAAAAATAATTGCTTCAGTTCATACATGCTTATTCGAAATATAGTAATAATAATTTATTAAAATTTAGAAAATTAATAAGAAATTTTAAAAAAATCTATTTACAAAATAAGTTCAAATAGTTATGACTATTTGAATAATTATCTATTTAAAATCATTATGACCTTTTATTTTATCATAAAACAATTGTTTTAGTACATAAAAGTTTTTTCAAAATAAAATAATATTGCTTTATTAATATTTCAAAAATTAAGAAGTTAGAGTTTTAAAAAATAAATCAGTTTATCAAATTATTCAAATAATTATGGCCATTTGAATAATTATCTATTTCAAATCGTTATGAACTTTTGTTTTGTCATAAAACAATTGTTTTTCATCATACAAGCCTATTTGGAATAAAATAATACTAATTTACTAATATTTCAAACATTAATAAAAGATTTAAAAAATTAATCTATTTACTGAACCGTTCAAATAGTTATAACTATTTGAACAATTATATATTTCAAATTTTTATAACCTTTTGTTATCTCATAAAACAATTATTTCTATTCACACAAGTTTATTTGAAATAAAATAATACTAATATAATAATATTCTAAAAATTAGTAACTAAGAGATTTAAAAAATAAATTTGTTTACTGAACTAGTTTAAATATTTAAGGCTATATGAACAATTCTTTATTTCAAATCGTTATAACCTTTTGTTTTGTTGTAAAACAAATTTTTCATTTCTTAGTAACTTATTTGGAATAAAGTAAAACAAATTTATTAATATTTCAAAACTTAATAAGCAAGAGATTTAAAAAACAATTCAGTTTGCCTAACCAGTTCAAATAATTATGACTATTTGAACAATTATCTATTTCAAATCATTATGTTCTTTTATTTTGTCATAAAACAAATGCTTTTGTACATATAAGTTTGTTTGGAATAAAACAATATTAATTTATTAATATTTTGAAAATTAAGAAGTAAGAAATTTAAAAAAGTAAAATTGTTTACTAAACCAGTTCAATTAGTTATAACTATTTGAATAATTATTTATTTCAAATCATTATGACCATTTGTATTGCCATAAAATAATTATTTCTGTTTATATATTCTTATTCAAAATAAAGTAATACTAATTTATCAATATTTTGAAATTAATAAGTAATAGATTTAAAAAATGAATTAATTGGTCTTACCAGTGCAAATAGTTATGACTGTTTGAATAATTATTTATTTCAAATCATTATGAACATTTGTTTTATCACAAAATAATTGTTTCTGTCTGTACTAGATTATTTGAAATAATATAATTCTATGTTATTAATATTTTAAAAATTAATAAGAGATTTAAAAAATGAATCTGTTTATTGAACAAATATAAATAATTATGACTATTTGAATAATTATCTACTTCTAATCGCTATAACCTTTTGTTTTGTCCTAAAACAAAATTTTCTATTTATACAAGCTTATTTCAAATAAAATTATACAAATTTATTAATATTCAAACAACTAATAAGTAAGAGATTTAAAAAATAAATCAATTTATCAAAAAAGTTTAAATAATTATGACTATTTGAACAATTATTTATTTCAAATTGTTATGACTTTTTGTTTTCTCATGACACAATTTAATATCTATTAATTGAAATAGTCAATTATTGTAATACTTAACTTTATATTTAATTAAATAATAATTTAACAAAGATTAAAAATAAATAGTTTTGATAATAAATTTAGATAATTATTAGGATAGTTAATTATTTTAATTAATTAAGATAATAATATAGTTATTTTTTGAGAATAAATAATAATTATCCAATGATGGAATTTTTAGAAATTTCAAATATTAGTATCTTATTATTTAAAATTAAACAAATTTAAACTTAAATTAGAATAATATTCAAATAGTTATGAACATTTGAATGCATTGACATAACTATATTTGTTGTTATAAATAATTTTTAATTAGCTACTTAATAAATCAAATAATATATATATTTAACAAAATAGCTACAATTAACACAAATATTATTTATTAATTAAAAATAAATTATAATAAAAAACTATTTGTTATGTAATATAATTATATTATATAATTATATAAATTTATAAGCAATCTAATAAATTTATTCATAATTAATAAATAATTGTAAATTAATATAAATCATAAAAATTAATATTTAAATCTATTTACCGATTAATAATTATATTATGAATAAAAGCTTTAAATTTGTCATGAGATCTTATAACTACTACTACCTAATTTATCATAAATAAATTTAATTCAAATTGAATTATCTAATAAAATATATATAATAATAATTAAATAAGAATATTAAATTCTTAGTTATAATCTATACAGTTATAATTAATTTAATTAAATAATTTTAATTATCAATTAATTTATAATTAATAAAAACTATAGCTATTTCTATAGTTTATTTATTTATTATTTATAAATTTTAATTAACTTAATTAAGTTAATTTTAATAAATTAAATTATTTCTTAGTTATAATTATTATTATAAATACTTATAATTTATTATTAATTATCTGAATATTGATTTTAATTTAAATATTTTAATTATTGATTTTTATTAATTAATAGATATCTAAAAAGATTTATTTTTTAGATCTATTATTAATTTTTAAAATATTAATAGAGTAGTATTAATTTATTCCGAACAAACTTATATGGACAAAAACATTTGTTTTATGACAAAATAAAAGGTCATAATTATTTGAAATAAATAATTATTCAAATAATCATAATTATTTGAAATAAATAATTATTCAAATAATCATAATTATTTGAACTGGTTAGGTAAGCATAATTATTTGTTAAATCTCTTATTAATTTTTGAAATATTAATAAATTCATTTTATTTTATTCTAAATAAGCTAGTATGAATTGAAAAAATTGTTTTATGACAAAACAAAAGATCATAACAATTTAAAATAGATAATTGTTCATATAGTCTTAACTATTTAAACTAGTTTAGCAAACGAATTTAATTTTTAAATCTCTTAGTTATTAATTTTCAGAGTATTATTAGATTAGTATTATTTTATTTCGAATAAGCTTGTATGAACATGAATAATTGTTTAATGACAGAACAAAAAAGGTTTAAGTTTTAAATAACTGATTTAAACTATACATTTGTTCAAATAGTCATAACTATTTAAACGGGTTCGATAAATAAATTTATTTTTTAAATTTCTTACTTATTAACTGTTTGAAAGATTAATAAATTAGTATTATTTTATTATAAAGCTTGTATGATAAAAAACAATTGTTATATGACCAAACAAAATGTAATATTGATTTCAAATAGATAATTGTTGAAATAGCCATAATTATTTGAACTAATTTGGTAAACATAATCATTTTTTAAATCGCTTACTTATTAATTTTTGAAATATTAATAAATTACTATTATTTTTATTTTAAATAAGCTTGTATGAACTGAACCAATTGTTTTTTGTCAAAACAAAAGGTCATAATGATTTTAAATAAATAATTGTTCAAATAGTTATAACTATTTGAACTTGATCGGTAAACAGATTTATTTTTTCATATCTTTTGCTTATTAATTTTTTGAATGTTAATAATTAAAAATTTTAAATTTTAAATATTTAAATTAAAATATTTAGTTTTTATTATTTAATTATGGATATTTATTAATAAATAAGCCATGAAATAATAGTATAATTTATGAATTTTGTTAAATAATTATTAAAAATAATCATAAATATTTTAAAATGTACATTTGATCTTTTATGATAAATTATCGATAATTAAAATAGATAATTTGTAGAATCTGATATTTGAGACAAGGCAAATATTAATCAATTGTTTTATAAGCTTGTATGAACTAATAATTAATATTATAAACTAATATTAACAAATTTAAATAGCAATGACTATTTGAATAATTGTCTATTTAAAATTGTTATAACATTTTGTTTTGTCATAAAAAAATTGTTTTAGTTCATACAGGCTTATTCAAAATAAAATAAAACTAATTTATTAATATTCTAAAAATTAATAACCAAGTGATTTAAAAAGTTAATTTGTTTATCAAATCAGTTCAAATAGTTATGTCCATTTGAACAATTATCTATTTCAAATCATTATGACCTTTTGTGCTTTCATAAAACAATTCTTTTTGTTCATGCAAAATTATTCAAAATAAAAAAATACTAATTTATTAACATTCTAAAAATTAATAAGTAAGAGATTTGAAAAAAATAAATCTGTTTACTAAACAAGTTCAAATAGTTATGATTATTTGAGCAATTATCTATTTAAAATTGTTATGAACTTTTGTTTTATCATAAAACAATTGTTTCAGTATAAAAGCTTATGCAAAATAAAATAATACTACTTTATTAATATTTCAAAAATTAATAAGAGATATAAAAAATAAATCAGCTTACCAAATTAGATCAAATAATTATGGCCTTGAATAATTATCTATTTCAAATCATTATTGCCTTTCGTTTTGTTATAAAACAATTGTTTTCCAACATACAAGCTTATTAAATAAAATTGTTATTACCTTTCTTTCTATCATAAAGCAATTGCTTTTCAACATACAAGCTTAGTTGAAATAAAATAATGCTAATTTTTTAATATTTCAAGAATTAGTAAGAGATTTAAAAAATAAATCCATTTACCAAACTAGTTTAAATAATTATGACCAATTCAAATAGTTATTACTATTTGAACAATTATCTCTTTCAAATTGTTATAAATAAAAAAAGCCATATAGATAATAATTATGATTTATAAATCTAATTGGTTTTTTATTATTATTTCAAAAATTAATAATAGGTATCATAATTAGATTTTTAAATATTTATATAATTATATTGATTTTAATATTATTCATACCTACATCCATGGAAAGCCAAATACAATCAAAGTTTACATCAGTTTGTTATGAATCTGCTTATCAATTGAAAATCAAGTCAGAGGAAGGTCAAAGAAAATAGGGAATTGTTTGCCTGAGGGTTTTATCTCATCATTGCCTAAGAGAGTTCATCTCGATCTCTAACAAAATAACCTAGCTTTTCTAAGTAATATTTAGGGATGATGAGTAAGACAAGGAAGAAGGTATTTAACATTTAAAAAATTAATAAGCAAGAAATTAAAAAACATAAATCAGTTTACTGAACAAGTTAAAATTGTTATGACTATTTGAACAATTATATATTTAAAATCATCATGACCTTTTATTTTATCATAAAATAATTGTTTCAGTGCGCAAAAGCTTATTCGAAATAAAATAATATTACTTATTAATATTTCAAAAATTGATAAGTTAGGGATTTAAAAAATAAATTAGTTTATCAAATTAGTTCAAATAATTATAGCCATTTAAATAATTATCTATTTCAAATCATTATGAACTTTTGTTTCGTCATAAACTAATTGTTTTTTATCATACAAGCCTATTCGGATTAAAATAAAACTAATTTACTAATATTTCAAAAATTAATAAGTAAGAGATTTAGAAAATAAATATGTTTACCAAACTAGTTTAAATAGTTATGACTATTTGAACAGTTATATATTTCAAATTATTATAACCTTTTGTTATGTCATAAAACAATTATTTCTTTTCATACAAGTTTATTAAAAATAAAATAATACTATTGTAATAATATTCTAAAAATTAATAACTAAAAGATTTAAAAAATTAAATAAATTAGAATATATTTAATTATAATTAATTATTAATTAAATAAACTAATAATTAAAAGATTAAATTTAATTAATTTTAAATAATTATTGTTATAATTTAAATTTAATTATAAGCAATCTAATTATTTAGCTATATATAATATTAACTGAATTAAGTAGAGATTTTTACTTAATTATTATTATATATTTATATAATTAATATTATATTAATTTATAATATTAATAATTAATTAAAAACCAATTAGATTTATGATCAATATTATCTCGATATTAATTTTAATATATAACAAATTAATTGATTTTAAATTATTATATAATCTTTATAATAATTCTTATAATATTAATAATTAATATAATCTATTCAATTAAACAATAATATTAATAATTTATATTCTTATTGTTTTATTATATAATAATTATTAATGAGCTGCAGATCATATAATAATTTTTATTATAATTGATAAGAATAATATATATAATTAATACAATTATATAATAATATTTCATTAATTAATATTATTAACTATCTTATATAACATAAGTTACATCATGTGAGCCAAGACTATTAGTTTGCAATAAAACTATCAATTGATGCTTGATCTAGCCTTTCATCCCTTATGAGAAAAAGGACATTTGAAGCATAGGAATTACATCAAGGTAAGTTTTCCAATGCTACTTAGGCCTCAGATGCGAACTCATCAATTAGATTTTGTGATTTCCTTCCCTCAAGAAATCCAAGTTTTTCCAAAGAATAATGTCAATATGTTATTCGAAAAGAAAAAAAGTACCGATAATGCAAGGTAGTTGGTGTTTCATTGTATATCTTTCAATTTTAAATTCTGTTCTGCAGCTCTTGCTTGATTTCATCCTTCACTTTCTCATCTAATTTTTATTGAATTACTTAAAATAGATAATACCAATTAAAAATGACCTTTTTAATCACTAAAAAAACAATTATAAAACTTAACTTATACGCTTGATAGTGGGTTAGGGTAATAATTCAAATTATTACTAAAAAATTCCATCATTTGACCAATTATTAGTTTCTATTTCCAAATCAATTATTTTATACAATCATTTGATTAACTTTAATATTGGTTAGTTCAAATTATATCCTTTTTAATGAAATGGTTTAAGATTTTAATTATAAACAACACAATAAGACTTAAGAGATATACATATATCTTAAATTTATTGTTATACATATAAAAGTTTCAAGCCTTAGTTAATTGTTTTAATAATCAACAATAAAAAAAACTTGATGTAAAATAATATTTGAATTCTCTCTCCATATTCTTTAATATCTAACTCAATTGTATGAAAATTCTAATTGAATTTCATTTGCACCAATAAATTGGAGACTAAAGACCTATATTGTTATTAATCTTATCCAAGAAAATTTGCATCAACAATTAGTTTGAATTAATTTACTTTTCAATCTTATAAAATGGATATCTCCATTTTTAACAAAAAAAAAGTTTACTGAAGTTAACAAAATTGAATTGAACTTTAAATAATTATTAATCATTATTTTAATATTACAAGATAATATTGATAATTCCTTACGAGCAGTTTTTCAATATATATTTAGTTTTACTCTTAGTTTTCCACATAGTTTTATTTCTTAGTTTTTCCACATGGTATGAGAGCCAGGACTTTCTTTCTGTTGCCCTTTCCTAATTTGTCAGGTGGAAGGCTTCTTGCCTCTTCACCTACACGTGATAAGGGCCTATTAAAAGTTTAAATAACTAATATTATATCTAAAAATTATTTAATTTTTATTTTAATATTAATAATTTAATAAGTTTATTATACAAGCACATAATTGCTTGTATAATTCTTTATGAGCAGTTTTTCAATATATATTTAGTTTTACTCTTAGTTTTCCACACAATTTTATTTCTTAGTTTTTCCACATGGTATGAGAGCCATGACTTTCTTTTCGTTGCCCTTTCCTAATTTGTCACGTGGAAGGCTTCTTTCCTTTTCACCTACATGTGATAAGGCCTTGTTAAAAGTTTAAATAACTAATATTATATCTAAAAATTATTTAATTTTTATTTTTATTTTAATATTAATAATTTAATAATTTTATTATACAAGCACATTAGGTTTATATACAACTAACTAGTGAGTAAACTAAGAAACTAAATCTTCCTAAAACTAATCCTATAATTAAGGTATTGTCTATCCTAACTTTTTGTCCTTAATTCTAGGGATACAAATACTTAATTCTAGAGATATAAATATAAATATACAGATTACAAGATTACAACCAACTATAAATAAGTGTTTTCCCACAAATAGCAAATCAAAGAAGAGATTTTACTCTCTACACATAATAAAAAAATAACTAATGGATTTGGTATAATTACCCAAATCATTATTCTAAAAATAAGAGACTTAACTAAAACAAAAAAAGTCAACTAATCAAGCAATAATGAATATTAAATTTCCAAAAAAGTTAATAGGGTACACTTGATGGAAAATTATGAGACATTTTGAGATTAATATCAAATAAAAGAAACCTAAATTTTGTAAACAGTTTGAGGGCTTCATAATACTTATTGAATAATGCTTATGAAAGGTAGGTTTAATAACCAATAATTCACATATAATTATAATTAATTAAATTATAATAACTAATAATTCTAATTAATTAATATTCCAAAATTAATAAGTAAAAGATTTAAAAAAATAAATTTGTTTACAGAGTGAGTTCAAATAGTTATGATTGTTTGAACAATTATTTATTTCAAATCGTTATGATCTTTTGTTTTGTTATAAAACAATTGTTTCTATTCATACAAGTTTATTTGGAATAAAATAATACTAATATATTAACATTCTAAAAATTAATAAGTTGAAGATTTAAAAAATTAATTAGTTTACCGAATCAGTTCAAATAGTCATGTCCATTTGAACTATTATCTATTTCAAATTGTTATGACATTTTATTTTGTTGCAAAACAATTGTTTCTTATCGATCAAGTTGAAATAGTTATGACTATCTAAACAATTATCTATTTCAAAACATTATGACATTTTGTTTTGTCATAAAACAATTGGTTCTGTTCATGCAAGTGTATTTTGAATAAAATAATGTAAATTTATTAATATTCCAAAAATTAATAAGTAAAATTTTAGAAAATAAAGCTATTTTGTTAAATTAATTTAAAATGATAATTTTAATAATTATAATATTTTTATTAAAATGATTATTCTTATATAATATAGTTATTATATATAGTAATAATTAATTGTTTTAATTAATATTTAAATTAATTAAATTATTAAAACGAATCATTATTATTTAATAGATTATAATTTTATTAAGAAAATTATTTGTTCAATATGCTTATTTATTAAACCCAATTATTGGGTAATAATTATATATTTTATTAATCAAACCATAATTATTAGATACATTATATTATGATTAAGCTTGTATGATAATAAAATAAAGATATTAATATGAATTATTGATTTTAATTTAATATAACTAATAAATAAATAATTATATTTATTAATTTTCAAAATATTTAACAAATATTTTAATAATTATTATTAAATATTTACTAGTTATATTTAATACTATAATATATATCAATTTTAAATATTAAATCTGATTTATTTGTATAATAAAAATTAATTAAAATTTTTACTTATTAATTTAAAATTAGAATAATTGTTATAATTAAATAATAATCTAATTTAATTATAATATATAATTAATTAAAATATAATATAAATATTTAAATTTTAAATATTAAAACTAATATATATTGTTTTAATATATTAATTTGTTTAAATTAAAAATAAATGTTAAAATTTATTTTAAGTAATAAATATTGCAATAGCTTAATAATTAATACAAATAAATCTAATTATTTAATCTAATTATTAATAAAGTATTAATTAGTTTATATACATATGACAATATAAACTATTACATAATTAATTAATATTAATTTTTTAGTATTAAACTATAATACATTGAGTCATTAAAAATTATAATTAATATTGTTTAATTAATTATTAACTACTTGACTTAAATAAAAGTTTACTAATTTTAACTGAGTTTTTTTCTTTTAAAGGGATATTTTAAAATCTTTATTCTGTAAAAGGAGTGATTTTAAACTTATTTCTTTAAATAAGGTATATTAAGATATATTGAATCCATATCAGCTCCACCTTATATATTTTGATCAATTGGACTCCACATCGGCATTTTCTTTCTGAATCTTGTTCCTTCTCGTTCTTCATTGCAAGTGCTTTTTTTTTTTTCAAAATCTATATTTTTTTAATCATTTTCAAAATATCAAAATCTCATCAAATAATAATAAATTAATTAATTATAATTTCAAATAATATGACTAGTTTACATTTTCAAAGATTTACACCATAAAAAGTAAGTACAAGAATATTACTTATAATTTAGATAGAGACTTTAATCTCTTTCAGATAATAAAACAAGTAAATCATGTAATGGTAACTAGTTTTCCAATTCTAGAAGCTTTGTATTTTTTTTTCATATCAAAGGGCATTTTCAGCTAATTCATTTTTGAATTGCCCATTTGAATTAGTTCTTGATTTTCTTTAGAGACAACAAACAATTTTTTTTCAAAGATAACTAGTCCCACGAAATAGACAAAACACCTATAGAAACCAGGCTCTCTTTCTCTGGTGCTAACCTTTCACAAGAAAGAGAACTTTTGGGTTTAGTTAAATGGGGGAAATTTTTAAATTTGAGTGCTTCTTATGATATGCTACAAATAATTTTTGGAGCAAAATGTAAGAATGTTGGTTTCTTTCTAGTCGTTTCTTAAAAATGATTTTGTACAAAACTAAAGAGATTTTGAAAAAATATATATATATAACTATAAATATAATTGCATGGAAGAAAGAGAAAGAAAATAAGTGAATGAATGAGGTGAGCTGACGTGGAAGAAGATACTGACTTGGATGTCAAATAAGTTAGAATTACCTTTATTTTGCAATAAAGTTTAAAAATATTCTAGTTATGAAATTAAGATTATAAAGTACCTTCATTTGGAAAAAAAGCTCAATTTTGACTATTAATTACTACTTTAATAAATATTTAATTTATTAATTAAACTATAATTAAATTATTAGCTTATAATAAATAATATAAATTGTTTATATTAAATTTATATTATTATTATTCAAATATTAATCTACTTTAAATTTTATATTATTAAATATAATATTATATTATATAATAAACTTACTTACTAATTATTATTATTAGTAATATTTGTTATTACTTAAATATTTAATTCCAAATGTAAATAGTTATTATATTTTTATTTGGAATTAAATAAAAATCATAAAAATCAAATAATATTTAAAATATAAAAAGAAATAATTTATAATCTTATTATGAGTATTAAGAGATTATAAATTTAGTATAATAAATTTTATTATAATTTAAAGTAAGTATTAATATTAATCATTATCTAAATAACAAATAGATAGGGCATGACTAGGTAATAATATTATTAAATTAAAAATTAATGAATTATAATTGATATAGTATAATAATTATTTAAATTAACTAGTTAAATAATAATAAATTATTATAATTTATCTATATTGCCATGCTTATTTAGTTATAATTTAATTAAACTAGTAATAACAAATTATATTTGATATAGTAATTAACATTCAGAAAATTAATAAGAAATTTTAAAAAATAAATTTGTTTACCGAACAAGTTCAAATAGTTATGATTATTTTAATTATTTTATTGGTTAAAATATATTATATAATTTATAATATAATTAATAATTATATTAATAATTAAAAATATTATTGGTTTTAGGATTTAAATAATAATAATACTTAATTATTAAATAATTAAATTAATATATAAGATTAATAAAAATAACCTTTTATTTTAGTAATAATATACAATTAATCTAATAAAATAATATTAATTATATTATAATAATAAATAAATTATTATTAATTTAATATATAGATTATTAATTATAGATATTAAATATTAAATATTAATCCTAATAATTAATAATTATTATAATAATGTTTACTTAATTAGTATAATAAATTATATTATTATAACAATTAATTGAAATGTTTATCATTATTAATAGTTAATAATTCTAAATTAATATTATAATCATTATATATTAAATAGTTTTGTTATCAAACTATTATATAACAATTATATAATTAATTAACTTATTAAACTAATATCTAATTAACTATTATTTAATTTATATTTAATTAAAGTTTAATTATTAAATAACAAATATTTAAATGTTCAAATAATATTATTATTTAATAATAATTTAGTTTAATTATTATCAATAATTATTAAGTTATAAAAATATATTTATTATTAATATTGAATTAATAAATTAGTATTATTTTATTTCGAATAAACTTGTATGATAAAAAATAATTGTTTTATGACAAAACAAAAGGTCATAATGATTTGAAATCGATAATCGTTCAAATGGCCATAATTATTTTAACTGATTCAATGAACATATTTATTTTTTAATTTTTTTACGTATTAATTTAGAAAATATTAATAAATTAGTATTATTTCATTCTGTCTAAGCTTGTATTAACTGAAACAATTATTTTATGACAAATCAAAAAGTTATAACAATTCTAAATAGTAATAATTTTTATACTAATTTATTAATATTTATTATTGTTAATATTAAAATAAATATTTTGAATTCATTTAGTCATTGATTCAGATAATTATTACTATTTAGAATCGTAATTAAGTATCATAATAAAATTATTTATTAAATATTAAATTAAATTATATTTGATCTATTTTTATAATTAATAAATATAATTATTACCAGTATTTTGAATAAGATTATTATAAGGAAATATTATTCAAAATAATATACTAATAATAGATCTATTTGAATTAAATTTATATATTTAATTATAATAAACATTTTATAATTTTATGATTTATATTTATTAATATAATTAAATCCCTTAAGAAATTATTAATTATATTCATATAAACTAATGTTTAACATAATTCATAATTAATTATAATTAATTAATAATATTAATAAATAAATTATTTATATAAATTATTTGATAATTTACAAATTCTTTAATAACTGATAGATTTAAAAAATAAATTTGTTTACAAAACCAATTCAAATAGTTAAGGCATATGAATAATTATCTATTTCAAATCATTATGACCTTTTGTTTTGTCGTAAAACAAATGTTTTTGTTCATATAAGTTTGTTCAAAATAAAATAATATTAATTTATTTATATTTCAAAAATTAATAAGAGATTTAATAAATAAATCTATTTACCATACTAGTTCAATTAGTTATATCAATTTGAACATTTGTTTATTTCAAATCATACTAAATTAATAATTTGTTAATAAATTTGAATCATACCTTTTGTAATTTAAACCTATTAAAAAATTTTTAATTGAGTTGTTATAAAACAGCAGCTAAATAATTAGAAAAATATTACCTTTTAAATCTCTTAGTTATTAATTTTTTATATTTGAAATCTCATAATTCAAATATTCATAACTATTTAAGTATTATTCTAATTTAAGTTTAAATTTGTTTAATTTAAAAATTAAATATTTAATTTCAATTCTATTTTAAAGTAAAAATATTTAAAGATTTGTTTTGTCATAAAACAATTGTTTTTGTTAATATAAGTTTGTTTGAAATAAAATGATATTGTTTTATTAATATTTAGAAAATAAATCTATAAGACATTTAAAAAGAAAATCTGCTTACCAAATCATTTCAAATAGTTTTGACTATTTCAATAATTATTTATTTCAAATCGTTATAACATTTTATTTTATTATCAAACAATTGGTTTTGTTCATACTATTTTATTTAGAATAGTTAAATTTATTAGAATTTAAAATATAGATTATTAATGTAAGTTTATTCATATTTAAAACGTAAACTAATAATATTTTTAATTATTATTATGTACTTAATAATAATAATTGTTTATTTATAATTATATTAGATATTTGTTTAAATAGTTAATCGACTATTAATAATAAAATATTATTCTTAAATATTAATTATCAATATACTTATGTAATTAATAATAATAATAGTCATAACGATTATAAAAAATAAATATTTATTTATTAAATTAATTATAGTTATATTATTAATAATAATAATATTATTTAATAATAATATTTTAATGTTATTATAATAGTCATTATAGTTTAAATAATAATCTATATATATTATTATAAGATTAAATTAATAAATATAAAATTTATAAGCTCTTATTATTAATTTTTTATAATATAATTATTAACTATATATTTATAACAATTAATACTATAATTGATATTTATAGTATATATTTAAACTATAATTTTTAATCCATTGCATGATAAAATACTATTAATACTTATATTTATATATTCAAATAATAATTTAAATATAATAATTGTTTATTTATAATTATATTGTATATAATATTTTATGAATTACTAATATATGAATAACAATATCAGATTAAATAATTATGGCCTTTTGAATAATTATCTATTTTAAATCGTTATTACCTTTCATTTTGTCATAAAATAATTATTTTGCAACATACAAGCTTATTTGAAATAAAATAATACTAATTTATTATGATTTAATTATTATAAGTTAATTTTGCAATTAACATTAGTACTAATACCTTATTATTAGTTCAAATAATTATGACTATTTAAACAATTATATATTTCAAGTCATTTTATTATATAATATTAAAAAAATAAATTAATAATTAATAGTTATTGTTAATATTATTCAAATTATACTATAATATCGATAATATTAATTGATAACAATAAACTATTTAATAAGTGCTAATTGATAGTACTACTTTATTAATAATATTAACAAATCTTTAAATGTTCATTTAAATATTAGTTATTAATAAAATAATACATTTACTATTAAAACTAATTTATTAATACTTCAAAAAATTATAAGAGATTTAGAAAATAATTCTATTTACCGAACCAGTTCAAATAATTATAACTATTTGAACAATTATTTATTTCAAATATTATTACTTTTTGTTTTGTCATAAAACAATTGTTTTTGATAAGATAAGTTTGTTAAAAATAAAATAATACTAATTTATTAATATTTAGAAAATTAAATAGTAAGAGATTTAAAAAGTAAATTTATTTACCAAACCATTTCAAATAGTTTTGACTATTTGAATAATTATCTATTTCAAATTGTTATAACCTTTTATTTTGTCATTAAATAATTGGTTCTGTTTATGCTATTTTATTTAGAATAAAATAATATTAATTTAATAATATTTCAAAACTTAATAACCAAGAAAATTAAAAAATAAATCTAATTGTTGAACTAATTAAAATAGTTATGATGATATGAATGATTATCTATTTTAAATCATTATGACCTTTTCTTTTGTCATAAAACAATTGTTTTGTTCGTACAAGCTTATTTTGATTAAAATAATACTAATTTAATAATATTTAAAAATTAATAAGTAAGAAATTTAAAAGATAAATTTGTTTACAAATCAGTTCAAATGGTTAAGACTATTAAAATAATTATCTATTTAAAATTGTTCTGACCTTTTTGTTTAGTTAATAAACAATTGTTCTAGTTCACACAAGCTTATTTAGAATAAATTAATAATAATTTATTAGCATTCAAAAAAGAGATTTAAAAAAATAAATTTGTTTACCATTTGAACAATTTTCTATTTAAAATCATTCTAACCTTTTGATTTGTCATAAAACAATTATTCAAGTTAATACTAGCTTAGAGGGAATAAAATAATACTAATTCATTAATATTTCCTAAAATAATAAGTAAGAAATTTAAAAATAAATTTGTTTACCGAATCAATTAAAATAATTATGGCCATTTGAATGATTATCTATTTCAAATCATATAACCTTTGGTTTTGTCATAAAATATTTGTTTTTGATCATACAAGCTTATTTGAAATAAAATATTACTAATTTTTTAATATTTCAAAAATGAATAAATAAGAGATTTAAAAAGATAAATATGTTTATCGAACCAGTTTAAATAGTTATGACTATTTAAACAATTATCAATCTCAAATCATTAAGATCTTTGTTTTGTCATAAAACAATTATTTCTTATCATAGAAGCTTATTCAGTTAAAAATAATACTAATTTAATAATATTTCAAAATTTAATAAGAGATTTAAAAAAAAAAATTTCCAAACTAATTCAAATAGTTAAATTATTAGAATAATTATCTATTTCAAATTGTTCCTATTTGCCTTGAATCCATCCTTATTTTGAAATGACAAAACATTAGAGATAAATAAACTTGATCAAAATTTTGAAAAAGATTTATTTAGTACATGTTCTTAAGTTTTATATTTTGGTACTAAATAAATAATATGATTTTCAAAGTTTAAACAAACCTTTCTTTGTTTCAAATTTCTAAAACCAAATCTATCTTTAAAGATTATTTATTTGAGCTTAAATGAAAGTCCAATTGTTGTTTTTAAAGTGAATTTGTTTATTTTGGACTTAATACAATTTTGATAATATTGGTTTTGAAAAAAATATTAACTTAAGAAAGCTGCTTTATAAGAACAAAGTTTTAATATTTCAATTTTATATGGTTGGAAAGATATTTGAGTCTACTTTCTAATGGATAAAACAAAATCAAAATCCAAATTTTCTAAGAAAAGATTTTGAATTTTTACTAGACACTTTGTGGTTGTTAGAAAAACTGCATAAGGGGTAATTTTGAAAATTCACTATAATTCATACTTAATAAATTAGGTGATGACTGATTATATGGATAGAAATCCCTTTAAGTCTAGTTTCTAAATCTTCAAACGGTTTGTGATTTGGATTTATATAACTCAAGATATGATCAAATTAGTGAGTAGAGTGCAAAACATGAGAGACAACCACCCAGCCATTGACAAGATCGATCCTCTCATGGAAGGGATTGATCGGGTCATTTTTTTAAGCATGAAATGGCATAAAACTTGAACCAATCAATCCCCTCAAGAAAGGGATCGATCGGTTCTGGGCGAAATCACACCAACGGCTATTTTTTTCATGCATTCAATGGCTACTTTCACTTCCCAAGCTTCCCCAACGGCTACTTCTTCAATTTCTCTATAAATTGGGCACTTCAACACACCAAGAGTATTGATGAATCAAGAGAGCAAGAGCCAACAAGCTATATTTTCATTCTCTTAAATAATCAAGAGTTTTTAAAGCTTCAAAGTCTATATCTTTGTATTTATTGTATCCAAATTATATTTGTTGTTCATTCATCATTTTCTTGTACTTAAACTTAGCAAACACTTAGCCTTAGAGATGTTGTTCTATTGTTTGCAAAATTACCTTTGATATATAAAGGTGGAAGAGAATAAGAAATGAGGTATCCTCTTGAGCACTTTGTAGTGAGATTGGGTAAAATACTACAAAGGGTAGAGATTTATATCTTAAGCCTTAGAAAGAAATAAGATAGGTTGTAATTTCAATTCAAGAATAGTGGATTGAAGCCTTGGTGTGGATAACCAAGAAGAGAGGACATAGGTACCTTGTGAAGAAGGATCAAACCTCTATAAATCATTGTGTTTGATTTCTCTATTCCTATCTCCTTACAATTTATTATTGTTTATATTTGATTTTAGGCTCATTAATTGTTATTGTTTGCATTATATTTTCATCAAAAGTGCTTATTGTTTTAATTTCCATTTAACTATATTGAAATCATTGTTTGGGCAGAATTTGGAGAAATCCAATTCACTCCCCCTTGGATCACCATTTCACCTAAAAAGCTAACAGTTCCAATCTTATGTTTAGTCATAAAATATTTGTTTTATATCTTACATGCTTATTTGGAATAAAATAATCTAAATTTCTTAACATTCAAAAAATTAATAAGCAAAAGATTTGAAAAAATAAATTTGTTTATTGAACAAATTTAAATAGTTATGACTATTTAGACAATTAAACAGTTAATAATTTTAATTAAATTATTAATATAGAATTAATTAATAATAACTAATATTGATATTAATAATAAATACTATTAATATTTAGTTATAATAATATTAATATTATTATTTTAGGTATTAGGATAAGTTAATAATAAATTCTATTATTTGTAGTTTTTTCCTATAATATTTTATAAATATTTATAAATTATTAGTAATAAATATTTTAATTAATTACAATAACTGTTATATTATTCCAATTATTTAGCTATTGTTTTATGACAACTCAATTAAAAAACTTTTAATAAGTTTAAATTACAAAAGGTACGATTCAAATTTATTATCAAATTATTAATTTAGTATAATTTGAAATAAATAAATGTTCAAATTGTTATAACTAATTGAACTAGCATGGTAAATAGATTTATTTATTAAATCTCTTATTAATTTTTGAAATATTAGTAAATTAATATTATTTTATTTCGGACAAACTTATATGAACAAAAACATTTGTTTTACGACAAAACAAAAGGTCATAACGATTTGAAATAGATAACTATTCATATAGCCTTAACTATTTGAATTGGTTTGGTAAACAAATTTATTTTTTAAATCTATTAGTTATTAAATTTCATAATATTACTAGATTAGTATTATTTTATTTTGAATAAGCTTGTATGAAGATAAATAATTATTTTATGACAAAACAAAAGGTTATAACGATTGAAAATATATAATTGTTCAAATAGTCATAACTATTTGAACTGATTCGATAAACAGATTTATTTTTTAAATCTCCTACTTATTAATTTTTCAAATATTAATAAATTAGTATTATTTCATTTTGAATAGGCTTGTGTGATGAAAAACAATTGTTTTATGAAAAAACAAAAGTTCATAATGATTTGAAATAGATAATTGTTTAAATGGCCATAATTATTTGAACTGATTCGATAAACTAATTTATGTTTTAAATCTCTAACTTATCAATTTTTATAATATTAATAAAGTAATATTATTTTATTTCAGATAAGCTTTTATGAACTGAAACAATTGTTTTATGATAAAATATAAGGTCATAACGATTTTAAATAGATAATTGTTCAAATAGTAAAAAATATTTAAACTTGTTCGATAAATAGATTTTTTTCTAATTTCTTACTTAATAATTTTTTGAATGTTAATAAATTAGTATTATTTTATTTCAAATAAGCATGTATGAGTTGAAGCAATCATTTTATGACTAAAAAAAGGTCAAAACGATTTGAAATAGATAGTTGTTCTAATAGTCTTAACTATTTGAATTGATTCAGCAAACATATTTATTTTTTAAATCCTTAGTTCTTAATGTTTAGAATATTATTAATTTAGTAATATTTAACTCTGAATAAGCTTGTTGAACAAAAATTAAATGTTTTAGGACAAAACAAAAATTATAACAATTAGAGATAGATAATTGTTCAAATAGTCATAACTATTTGAACTGGTTTGGTAAAGAGATTTAGTTTTTAAATCTCTTATTAATTTTCAAAATAGTAATAAAATAGTATTATTTTATTCTAAATAATATGAATAGAAATAATTGGTTTTACAACATTAATTTTTAAATAAATTTATTTTTAAAATTTTTACTTATTAATTTTTGAAACATTAATAAATTTATATTATTTTATTTGAAATAAGCTTGAATGAATAGAACTAATTGTTTTATGACAAAATAAAAAGGTTGTAATGTTTTGAAATAGATAATTATTAAGATAGTCATAATTATTTGAACTTGTTCGATAAATAACTTTATTTTTTTAATTCTCTTACTTTTTAATTTTTGGAATATTAATAAATTAGTATTATTTTATTTCAAATAAGCTAACATGAATTGAAACAATTGTTTTATTACAAAACAAAATGTTACAATGATGTGAAGTAGATAATTATTCAAATAGTCATAACTATTTGAACTTGTTTGGTAAATTTTTTTTTTTAAATCTTTTACTTATTAATTGTTGAAATATTAATAAATCAATATTATTTTAATCCAAATAAGCTTGTATAGAAGGAAACAATTGTTTTATGACAAAATTTTGTTCGATAAATAGATTTATTTTTTAAATCTTTTACTTATTAATTGTCTTAATATTAATAAATTTGTATTATTTTATTCGAAGTAAGCTTATATGAACAAATAAAATCATTATATGACAAACCAAAAGGTTATAGCGATTTCAAATCAATAATTGTTCAAATGGCCATAATTATTTAAACTTGTTCAGTAAATAAGACTAATTTATAATTAAATAATATTTAATTAGATATAACTTAAAAGATTATTCAAATTTTATAATTATTATAATATTGTAGTATATTATTTTAACTATTTATTCAAATATATATAAATATATATTTATTGATTTGAATAATTACTTGAAAAAATTAAACAATATAATATTTTTATTATAATTTTATAATTTTATTATAATATTATAATTATAATAGAACATTAATATATGTTAAATAATGTTTATAATATTAATAACTAATATTTTAAATCAATATTTGTATTTAATTAATTATTATTTATATTATTATAAATTTTTTAATAATTTAATCAATTAATATATATTATTACTTAAAATAATATTTATAATTACTAATATTATTAATATATATTATCATTATCTATTAGGATAGTTATTAGGAATAAAGTAATGCTAATTAAACTACTATTGTATTAATTTGTTACTCATAAAATAACTATAATTAACATTATAATTATAATTTAAAATATAACATTTAACTAATCAATAATTAATAAGTATCTCTTTTATTCTTTCTATAATATTAAAATACCAATAAATTAAGTATGTTTATTTAATTTATATTTAATTAATATAAACTTGTTTACTAAATTAAGTTTAAATAGTTTATTGTTATTGATTAATATAATATAATAAATATTATATAATTATAATTAAGGTTTAGGTATTTTAATATAAAATTAATATATCTATTTTATTTAATTCGATAACTAAACTAAGTAGAACAATTTATAATTATACTTAATAATATTATATTATTTAATTAAATCCTTTCTATAATATTAACTTATAGAATTATTTTCTAAATCTCTTATAATTTTTTGAAGTATTTATTTAATTAAAATAATGTCATAATACTAATTTTAATTTTATTAATGTTCATTTAAATTTAATAATATTTAAAAATTTTTAATTGAATATTTTTAATATTCATATAAACTTGTTACTTAATTTTAAAAAAATAAATAGAGATCAATCATTTATATTATTGTAAATATTTGAAATAAATAATTGTTCAAATAGTTAAACTAATTGAACTGGTTTAGTAAACAAATTTATTTTTTAACTCTCTTACTTATTAATTTCAAAATATTAATAAATTAATATTATTTTATTTTGAACAAACTTATTTGAAAAAAAAATTGTTTTATGAAGAAACAAAAGGTTATAATGATTTAAAATCGATAATTGTTAAAATAGTCATAATTATTTGAACTGGTTTGGCAAATGGAATTATTTTTTAAATCTCTTGTTGATTATTTTTGAAATATTAAAATAAATAAATATTATAGGGCATTCAACTGTAAGACCCCTCTCTTTGTTGGTGATAACTACTCATATTGGAAAACTAGGATGACGCTATTCATTTAAGCTAATAATTATGAAGTTTGGAGGGTCATTGTAAATGATCCTCAAATTCTAATGAAGATGGCAGATGGTAGAGAGGTAATCAAGCAATAGAGTGAATGGGATGTCAATGATATAAAGATGGCTAAACTCAATGCCAAAGCAATGCATACACTCTTTTGTGTATTGAGGCCAAGTGAGTACAATAGAGTTTCTTTGTGTGAAAATGCAAAGAAAATTTGGAATAAGTTAGCTATCACTCATGAATGTACAAATCAAGTGAAGGAGACAAAAATTGGCATGCTCACTCATGATTATGAGTTATTCAAGATGAAACTAGATGAAATCATTAGTGAGATATCAAACTACTTCACCGACATCATTAATGGCTTAAAGGCTCTTGGGAAGACTTACTCAAATATGGAGATGGTGAAGAAAATTCTCAATAGTCTACCAAAGAGCTAAGAAGCCAAAATGACAGCCATTGAAGAGTCAAAAGATCCTTACACACTATCTTTGGATGAACTAATGGGTTCTCTCCTTACCTATGAAATGAAGCTTAAAAGGGGACAAGAACCAATCAAGAAAGGTGGCATTGCTCTTAAATCTACCTTTCAAGAATATGAAGAAAATCTTGGACAAAAAGAGGATGGTGAAAATGAAGAGATGGCTATGTTTGCAAAGAGATTCAAGAAGTTCATGAGGATGAATAAGTTCTCAAATAGAAGAAAAACACAAAGGGAGATGACTAAAAGAGAATCAAGTAGAAGAAAAAGGGATCAAATAATTTGCTATGAATGCAACAAATCGGGTCATATTAAATTTGATTGTCCTTTGTGGAAGAAGCAAAACATGACAAAGCCAAAGAAGAAAGCAATAGAGCAACATAGAGTGATAGTAACTTTTTTGATGATGAATCAAATGAAGAAGAAATAGCCAATCTATGTCTCATGGTTCTTGATGAGCCCAAGGTAACCTTTAATCCATGTGATTTAAATTCATACATATTTGATGAACTATAAGATGCCTTTGATGAATTAGCCATAGAATTTAAGAACATGAACATAAAATATAAGAAAATGATCTCTAAGATGAAACTAGAAAATGAATCCTTGACTAAAGCAAAAGAAGACTTAGAAAAGAAAGTTAAGCTATTAAAGTTGAATATCAATGACTTAACTAAGAAAATGAAATTTTGCATAATTTATTTTCTAGATTTTATATGGGACATCAAAAGCTCAATGACATGCTTGAAACATGAAGAGCTTTCTTTGATAAAGATGGACTAGCCTATAATGGTGGCAATAAAGAGACTTATTTAAAGAATTTCCTTGTTAAGCCAAATGATTCATCTAGCATATGTGCACATTGTCATAGATTGGGTCATTCTATACAATATTGTTCCTTGAAGAAAATTATTTATAGAGGTAAGCTCATTAGGAGAGTGTGGATTCTAAAAGCAGTTAGCACATCTCAAGATGAGATTACTAAAATGAAGTGGATTCCAAAAGGCACAAAAATTATTAGTACTAACACTCAAGGACCCAAAAACATTTGGGTACCCAAAATAAAAATTTAATTGTGTTTTTGTAAGTGGATGAGCATTGCTACAAAGCCAATTCAAGCAAGAACAATCCATGGTACCTTGATAGTGGATGCTCAAAACACATGACTGAAGACAAAATTCTTTTTAAGGACTTGAAAGCTAAAAATGGATACGATGTTACATTTGGTGACAACTCTAAAGGCCAAATTGAATGGATTGGCTCCATTGGTAACAATTCCTCTACTGCTATTAAAAATGTTTTACTTTTAAAAGGTCTCAAGCATAACTTACTTAGTATTAGTCAATAATGTGATAAAGGACTTAAAGTTGTGTTTGAATCTATGTGCTATCAAGTGATTGATATCAAAACTAACAAACTTGTTTTTGTTGGACATCGTCAAGGAAATATTTATGTAGTACATCTAGATGACCTATCCTATAAAAATGTTTGTTTTATGGCTCAAAAAGAAAATGAGAGTTGGATTTGGCATAGAAGGCTTCGACATGCAAGTATGTATGTAATTTCAAAACTTTCTCAAAATGATTTGGTTGTTAGTTTGCCAAAGTTGAAATATGAAAATGACAAGGTTTGTGATGCATGTGCTCAAGGGAAACATAGAAGAATTTCTTTCAAACCTAAGAATTGCATTTCAAGTACTATACCTCTTCAACTACTTTATATTAATCTTTTTAGCCCTACTAGAATAATGAGTCTTGGTGGAAAACAATATGGGTTTGTTATTGTTGATGATTGTACTAGATTCACATGGGTTCTCTTTTTGCATTCAAAGAATGAGGCTTTGGAAAAATTCATCACTTTTAGCAAACAAATACAAAATGAAAAAGGTTATTCAATTACTAGTATTAGAAATGATCATGAAAAGGAATTTGAAAAATCTTGGCTTTAATGTGTTTTGTAGTGAAAATGGTATTAGCCACAAATTTTCTACTCTTAGAACTCCTCAACAAAATGGGGTAGTAGAAAGGAAAAATAGAACTTTAGAAGAAATGGCTAGAACTGTGCTTTGTGAAAATAATTTACCTAGATATTTTTGAGCAGAAGCCATAAATACTTCTTGCTATATTATAAATAGAACTATGATTAGTGTCATAACGTCTAGATCCGGGGATCTATCACTAGACATTGACTTTTAGGGAGTCGCCACCAATCTTTTTTATCTAGGTGCGATTGGCCACCTAAGGAATCTGTCCTTTCAGGGAACACCTAAGTTTAAGGGTCCCTAAAAGAATAGGTTCAGGTCTACAAATCAGAACAGGGTTCGGGAGTTCGGTTACGTGTGAGGAAGGTTATAGCACCCTCACAACGCCCATCAAAAGATGGTACCAGCTTAAATTTATGTTATCCAAAAGCCTTAAAATTTTACCAAGTAATTAATTATTGAAAATTTTTCTCAATTGACTCTAATACTTTTAGCAAAAAATTGAGAAAATTCCCTCACCTCAAGAGTATGCAAGAAAAAACTACTGTTTCACTTACAGAGGCTCCGTCGTCGGATTAGTTAAAGAAAAATCAAAATCAAAATCAAAATAGGAAGGAAGGAAAGAATGATTGTTCTTGTGTGGGGAAAATTGATACTTTCAACTTTTCCCCAAAAATATTTTTTTGGAAATTTATTTTTAAGGAAAATTGATACTTTCAACTTTTCCTCAAAAATATTTTTTGGAAATTTATTTTTGAAACTTTGATTTCCAAGGAAAATTGATACTTTCAACTTTTCCTTAAAAATCCCTTTTTTTGAAAATTTATTTTTAAGGAAAATTGATACTTTCAACTTTTCCTCAAAAATCCTTTTTTTTTTTTGAAAATTTATTTTTAAGGAAAATTGATACTTTCAACTTTTCCCAAAAATATTTTTCTGAATTTATTTTAAGAAGACAAAAAAATAAAAAAATAAGAATAAAAATAAGAATAAAAATAAAAATAAAGATAAAGATAAAAATGGAATAAAATAAAAAAGTACTAAATAATTCTAGATATAGTCAATAGATAATAATAATAATAATAATAAATAAATAAAAATACTAAGACCCCTTCAAGAGCTTCCTTTCCTGAAACAGAGTCTGGCGGATCATCAACACAACCATGGGCCCACAGTGGCTCAATAGAAATTTCCCGGAAAGAATGTCTGGTTCCTCAAAACTGATACTTGCAAGATAATCAAAAAGCTTATCTCTATCCACTCTGCACAGAAAGGGAGAGCGATAAAGCTTTATCCATCCTTCCAGAGTTATGAGCCATTCCAAGATTAGACCGTGCCGACTTAAAGTGGTGGGCAACAAACAGCTAGATGCTAGATCTTCTTTCTTTACCACCACAATGGGATAAGGTTCGCTTTTGAGAAAAGTGATCAGGTCTCAAGGTCCAAAGGGCAAATGCCGGATTCTGGGGTGAAGATTACATTGGCAGTGCAGAGAGAAGAAATTATGGCCGTGATCTCTGTAGCAATATCTCGCAAAAGGGACAGAACTCCTGTACAAGATTGGCAGCCCATCTTTGACAACACTTGCAAAGCCATAAAGGAGTAGTAGGGCAAACCTGCATAGAAACAGCACAACTTGCTAACTCACGTTTCTGCCTAAATCCACCATTGCTCTCTAAACCCTTGTAAAATTCAAATTCGGAGGAACCAAAAGGAACCAGTGCTGAACAATAGCTATATTCCTCTTCTGCCTGCCTCGTATATTTGGTTTGGGTTGGATCAGTTAGAAGTTTAGGAGGGAATTCCATTATCTGCAATTGATAATTTGTTGCACTCCTCGATCTAGATGCATTGATGAAGGAACGGATGTCATCAACTGTATGGTGGAAATTGCAGTGGGCTATCATGCGAGTGCCATCAGCCAACATAAGCTGAATTGAGGTTGATGGTAAAGTTTCATCTACAACCAATCCAAGAGAAGGGTTAGGACCAGTGTTGAGAGGAGTGGAACTGATAGTTGGTTCAGGAGCTGCCGAACTACTGCTGCTACCAAGAGTTCTTCCTACACCCTGAAATGCTATCTGTCACTTTTTCTCTGGTTCAGGGCATTTCTCGTCCCTTTTTATTAGATTGACATAAACAGCAGACCTTCTATCAGCAGGTTCAAGCTCTTTAAGACACTCAGACTTTTTATGCTCACTAAGAAAGGTGCATTTTCAGGGTCATCCAACCTCTTCAGAGGGCCATCATTTACAGTGAAACCATTGGTCCAAAAAATTATGTTGTGAATAACAGCCTCAGGCTGCTGGGGTGCAGAAGGTACAATTTCCCCTGAGAGTAATCTACCGATTCCAGTAAAACTTGTTGAACTTGATGATGAATGAAGACGTTCGAGAGGCCCTTCTACAGCTCCTAGTTGCCTAGCTTGATTGAAAATCTCATCTACATCATTATTCTTTGAAGGATCTTGAACAAGCATGCCACTTTTCTCGTCGCCGGTGTAATACTCCTGGGGGCTATCGAAATCGTTGTCGAAATCGAGTCCAGACCACCTGTTCAGATCCGAGAGCGTGCGTATGCCGCCGGTGCGACTGCTTGACGGCTTCGCAGGTTTCTTGTCAAGTGAGGTCGTGGGTTTTGTCTGATTTCGTTTTCTATGTTTTTTCCTATGATTCTCCCTAATCTCTGTACTCTTATTGCTTATCCCTCTCCTATTCGGATTCTCCTTCTCTATTTTTTTTTCTTCCCACCCGTATTCTTTTTTCTTCTGTTTTCTGTTCGTCCCCCCTCCAGCTTGTACATTTATTATTGATATATAGACCCATGTTGATAGAGTTTCAATTCAACTCCAATTAGTCACCCAATGCTAAAGATTAGCCACTAATCATGCTTTCTGATCATCATCGAACTTAATCTCAATCTTTCTTTTTTTTAAAAAAAATAATCAGATAATAAAAAAATGATAAATATGAAATAAAAAAAATCTAAAATAAAAATGAATAAAAATCCATGCAACTGAGCTTGGATTAGTCTCAATTGACAAAGAATTTCGGACAAAATGGGGTGTCTACAATTAGGCCAATTTTGAAGAAAACTCCCTATGAACATTTTAAAGGAAAAAGACCTAACATAAGTTACTTTCATCTTTTTAGCTTCAAATGTTTTGTTTTGAACAATGGAAAATATATATTGGAAAATTTGATGCAACAAGTGATGAAAGGGTTTTCCTAGGATATTCGTTAAATTCAAAAGCTTATAGAGTTTTTAATAAAAGAACATTAGTGGTTGAAGAACCTATACATGTTATTTTTTATGAGTCTAACCCACCTCCGAGAAAGGTGCCTTTCGATGATGATGATGTAGGTATACTTCAAGAATGGATCAACGATGCACCTCATGACATTGAGAAGAACAATCAAAAGAAAGATGATGAGTTTTTAGAGGAGTCATAACATATAGAGAGAGAACCAAATCACCGTAGAGAAAGGAGATATGTCAAAGATAATGAAATTATTGATGATCCAACTCAAGGGGTATGAATGAGATCTTCTTATAATGTGTGTAATTATGTTGCTTTTCTATCTCATATTGAACCCAAGAATATAGATGAAGCCTTCAAAAATGATCATTGGATATTAGCCATGCAAGAGGAATTGAACCAATTTGAAAGAAGCCAGTGTGGAATCTTGTACCTAGGCCTAGTGATCATCCAATTATAGGCACTAAATGGGTTTTTAGGAATAAAATGGATGAGTATGGGAATGTTATTAGAAACAAAGCTAGATTGGTAGCTCAAGGGTATAGTTAAGAGGAAGAAATTGATTATGATGAAACCTATGCCCTGGTTGCAAGGTTAGAGGCCATTAGAATGTTGCTTGCATTTGCATGTTTTAAAAATTTCAAGCTTTTTCAAATGGATGTCAAGAGTGCATTTCTTAATGGTTTTATAAATGAAGAAGTGTAGGTAGAGCAACCTCTCAATTTTGAAAATCCAAAATTTTCAAATCATGTTTATAAATTGACAAAAGCATTATATGGTTTAAAACAAGCACTTAGAGCTTGGTATGAAAAATTGTCAAATTTTTTAATTGAAAATGGTTTTAATAGAGGTAAGGTTGATACTACACTTTTTATTAAAACAAAAGGAAAGGACATTCTCATAGTGCAATTTTATGTTGATGATATCATATTCGATGCTACTAATGAAATTCTTTGTCAAGAATTTGCTAAGATTATGCAAGGTGAATTTGAAATGAGCATGATGGGAGAACTCACATTCTTCTTGGAACTACAAGTAAAGCAAACAAAAGATGGCACCTTCATCAATTAAGCCAAACACATCAAGGATTTGCTCATAAGGTTTGGATTGGAAAAATCAAAGCCTTGCTTAACACCAATGAGCACTTCAACAAAACTTGACAATGATGAAGGAGGTAAATGTGTTGACTCTAAATTATATAGGTCTATGATTGGTTCATTGCTATATCTTACTGCAAGTAAACCCGATATAATGTTTAGTGTATGCTTATGTGCTAGATTTCAATCATCACCTAGAGAAACACATTTATCTGCTATCAAAAGAATTTTTAGATACCTTAAAGACACCCTTAATTTAGGATTATGGTATCCAAAAGGTTCATCTTTTGCTTTACATGCCTATTCTGATGCGGATTTTGGTGGGTGCAAAATTGATAGAAAAAGCACTTTCAGTACTTGTCAATTATTTGAAAATATGCTCATATCATGGTTTTTCAAGAAACAAAATAATGTTACTCAATCTACAATTGAAACCGAATATGTGGCGGTCGAAAGTTGTTGTGCTCAAGTTTTGTGGATTAGGCAACAATTAGAGGATTTTGGAATAACCATGGATCATATTCCCATTAAATGTGACAATACTAGTGCCATCAATCTCACTAAAAATCTAATTCAACACTCTAGAACCAAACATATTGAAATTAGGCATCATTTTATTGGAGATCATGTTCAAAATGGTGATATTGTGCTTGAATATATTGATACCTTGCATCAACTAGCTGATATCTTCACAAAACCTCTTGATAAGGATAGATTTTATGCAATTAGAGGTGAACTTGGTATGATGAATGCCTTTTGAAGTGAATTTCTTGATGTTATGATGAATTGTGCACTCTTGATTGATCAAATGTATGTTTTCTAAATTTTTTGTATGATGCATGTTTGAATGATCATATTGCATGGTTTTTAAATCTTTTTATTAAAAAAAAATGCTACAGTAAAAACCAATCGATCCCCTTTGGAATGGATCGATTGGTTCCTCACCCTATAGCCAAATTAAAAGGAAAACATAGAGGACTGATCAATCCCCCATGGGACAAGATTGATTATGTGTGCAACCAGTAGCGAAATTAAGTTGAAAACATGCAAAACTGATCGATCCCTTTCAAAACCAATCGATCAGTTCCATGCAAGAACCATAACCTATCGATCCTCCATCTTAGCTAATCGATCAGGTCATGCTTCTTTGGCATTATGCATGCCATTTTGGCATGATAAAATCAGGCTTTCTTCTACTTTGACCAATCATTTCAGTTTTCTTCTCCTATTCATCTTCTTCCCAAACTCATCGTCTCCAAACCCTAAGCATTCTTACCCATTTCTCACCCAAAATTGATCCTTCTTAGCAAAATATTTTGCAAATTTCTTCATTTCAACCTGATTTCTTACAAAATTTCTCTTTGAAACCCATCAAATCACACAAAAATTGATACATATCTTTTCTCACTCTAGAAAGTTGATTTACCATACTCACTCATACTTCTTTCCCTCTCTTACACATATCTTACTCCTCATCACCTACTATTGCCAATTTTCTCATCAATTTCACTTTAACCTACCTATTCATGGCTCCAAAAACCAAAGTAAGTACCGGTAGGAGGAATCCCCCAAGGAAGGCTTTAAGCTCATTAATGAAACCTTCCTTTAATCAAAATTTCACCAATCCAGATGCAAAGGAACGTCATGAAACACATTTTGCACATAGAGAAGTGAAACATGGAAGGGTAATTTCACTTGAATTTTTCCAATATATAGAATTCCCTTACTTGCATGCTTTTGAAAGATTTGGATGGCTATATTACTTGTGCATTGATGGTTTGTTATTTAAGAATCTAGTGAAAGTATTTTATAGCAATGTTAGCTGTGTTCAAATTGAAGGATCCAATAGGTAATATCTTGATAGATTTAAGACATATGTTATGGGAAAAGAAATATTAGTTACCAAGCAAGTGCTAGCTGAAGCTTTCATGTTAGATGATAAGGGGGAAACTAATACTAAATGTGACATGGTGGAGCTTGTTCAAGATATTTTTAGAAATAACAATCTACAAGTTGCTTCCACTTAAGCATCTAGATTGTCAATGCATGATAGGTTGCTACATCTCAATGTCACTTATGTGTTGGCACCTTTTGGCACACAATACTCCACCACTATAAAGGAAGATTATTGGTAGATGTACAGGATAAAGCATGAATAAAAACCAAAATTGATGCATTCCATCTTCAATGATTTGATGAGGATAGTGTAGAATAGGGATTACACCTTGGTATATGGGTTTGCCATAAGTAATTTTTTGAGGTATTTGGAAGTCAATACTAAAAGAGATAAGAAGATGGTGTTCAATGACCTATTTAGTGTTCTTGGGGCTCCTACTTTGCATAGCATGGGGTATGTTCAAAATACAACAAGATTATGGGTTAAAAAGTTTGATATTAAGGCTGCACAAGAAGAGAGAGAAGAGCAAGAACCTTTAGATATGCCTAAACATCAAGGAGAACCCTCTACCCCACCATTTAATACTCAAGAAGTCTTAGAAATGCTTTTGAATCAAATGAATAGTCTTCATTCGGTAGTTGAGACTATGAACACTTGCTTGGAACATTTGGAAGAAATTTAAAATGAGCTGGTTGCCCAAGTTCTTCATATTTGAGCTGACATTGAGCAAATAAGGTTACACAACAGCACATGGGGTAGGCTTTTCCTCACTCTCCTCATCCCCATCAATATCCTCATTCTCCACCTCCTCCTCAATGAAATCTCTTAGTGCCATCCCTCATGTTTTTCCATATATTTCTATGTTGTAAATCTATCTTTGCATTATCATTTGAAAACTTTGGTACTTGATATCTATATTAATGAAATTTATATTTCATTTTCATATAGCTTGTGGTATTATAGCATGTGACATTGATGTGTTGTTTGATGATTGATATGAACTTAAGTGGCCTTGAATTGATTGTTCTTTCATTTTGCTTTACTTTTTTTTTTTTTTGCTATGACAAAAAGGGGGAGAAATAATGGTATGAAAAATTGCCTTGATGATCTTAATGATATTGATGGTTTTGGTGACATTAGTTTTGTTCTTAGTTACCTTAAAATTTATGCTTAAATTCAAGGGGAGCTTGTTTTTCAAAAGGAAAAATGGTTTTAAGCAAAATTTTCACTTGGTTTGTCATATCAAAAAGGAGAAGATTGTTGACCTTGAATTTGATTAAGAGTTTTGATTTGACAAAACAAAAATTTTGCCTAACTTGAATCAATCTCTTCTTAGCTTAAATTGAACAATTTTCCACCCTTCTATGATGCCAAAATTCATATGAGAACCAAAACAAGTCAAATTCTTGAAACAAAACCTGATTACTACATGTTTTGATAGAAGGGATCGATCTCCTCCTTACCATATCGATCCCCTAGCAAAACGGATCGATCCTTTTTTCTTCCAAAAGCAAAATTTGTGAAGTTTTGGCAAAAACCAATCGATCCCCTCCTTGTAAGGATCGATTAGTTAGGGTTTCAAGCTTACTTGATCGATCCCTTCTTAAAAGGATCAATCACTTTTTTATACAGAATGATCTCCTCGCTCAATGTTTTAGAAAAAGGATCGATCCCTCTCTTGAAAGGATCGATCAGTTTTGAAACAGAATGCTTTTCATGTTTAAAAATCCAGAAAAGGGATTGATCCCTCCACATAGGGGATCGATCACCTAAAGAAGGGATCAATCAGGTGCATTACCTAATCAATCGAGTAAGGTGATTCAAGCATAAATTCGTGCCTTCTCTAGCCTGAACCAATCGATCCCCTAAAGGAGGGGATCGATCCCTTGAGTCCCAAAAACTCCCAACGGCTATATTTTGTCTGAAATTTTTACAAGTTTGAGGCATTAATGCTTTCAACTTCTTTCTACCTATAAATGAAGCCTTCAACTGTAAAACAAGAGTAGAAAAAGCCAAGAGAAGTTATTACTATTCACCTACCAATTTGCTTAAGCATTCAAAGCTATTCAAAGAAAGAAAAGTGCAAAAAATTCTATTCATATCAGTTTTTCTCTATTTCCTTATCTATACTGTTGTGTATTTCAAATTAGCAAACACCCAGCCTTTGAGAGGTTCTTATAGTTTGCAAAATACTTCAGAAACTTTGTGTTGTAAGTTTGTGAGCTTAAGGGACAGTTTAACCCTTAAAAGTGTGTAGTGTGGATTGTGTCGTATCCTTCAAACTCATAGTGGACTGAACTCCTTGGCAAGAGAGGCTAAGGGAGAAGACGTAGGTGCCTAAAGAAAGAGCCGAACCTCTATAAATCTTGGTGTCAAATTCTCTATCCCTATCTCTTGTTTACTTTCAATTATTGTGTTTATTTGCTTGGATAATTTGTTTAGCTAAATTTGTGCTTATTGAATATTGTTGTTGAAAATTTTATTATAACCAATTCACCCTCTCTTGGTTTATTCCAAGTCTCTGAGCTAACATTATTAATAATTGGTTATTGATTATTAAACCATTATAATTATTATATTATCTATCATATTTATTATAAATTTATATATATTATATTTATTATAATATAATTATAAAAATTATATTTTATAATCTATTTTTGGATAAATTTATATTTCATATAAATATTATTAATTAATTAATAATACTAATAGATTATGGTTCAATTATTAATTATTAATAGATACATTTATTAATAATTTATAATTATTAAATATTATTAAATTATAATTATAATAATAAATTGATAAATTATAAAAATATTATTTATCTAAAATATTAATAACCTCTTAAATTATAATATATTTAATATAAATTATTTAATTATTATAACTATGTTAATAAATTATTTTAGTTTATGTATTTAAATTATTATAATTTATCAATTTAATATTAAACAATATAATTATAATTTAATAATTTATTATTAAATTAATTAATTATAAAATTAGTATATTAATTGATTAATTTAATATTAAATCTATTTTGATTATATTATTGATAATGCTTTAATCAAAAGTAATAATGTTAATTAGAGTAGTAAATTAATTATAATATTAAGTTTATAAGTTAATAGTTAATGATACTCAAATTAATACATGATTATTGTTAATAATAATTATCATAAGATTTAAAAAATAAATCTATTTAATTTATAATCTCTAATTAATTATTTAATTATTTAATTTTAATAAATTATTGCTATAAATAATATATGATAATTAATTATACTTAATTAATATTACAAATTAAATATAATAGTAACAAATAGTTATAGTTAATTCTAATAATTTAAAATATTGAATTGATATAATTATTAGAATAAATTATTAATATTAATAATTATGCATTAGATTTATTTTAATAATATTATAATAATATTAATAATTAATAAATTATTGACAAATTATTAATTAATTTATGATATTAATTTTATTAACGTAAATCAATTATTGTTAATATTATTATTAATTTAATTTAAATTATTTTTAATTAATATTATATTTAAATTTTGAATGTTATATATAAGGGGTTATTCCCGTATATATAATTCTATTATTTGTAATAGATAATATTATTAATAAGAATTATTAATCATTTATTATAATTATTAATAAGTATTTATTATAGATACTATAATATCTATATAATATTTAATTAAATTTTTAACTACAATTTATATTATTAATAGTATTTATATTATTAAATATTAGTTATTTAAATGTTTAATATTTGGATAATATATTATAAATAAATAATAAATTTATTATATTTTATTAATTATTTATTTAATAAGTAAGAATTTTTATCCTTAAATCTTATATAAGTGTATCATATTAATAATAAATATTACTATGAGTAATTATTAATAATTGTCCAATCTGTAATTGTTAAAATTTAAAATATTTAAAATATTAATATTGTAAAAATTAATCAAAGATAAAATAAATATTTTTAAATCTCTTTCATATTAAAACAAATAATGATTTGAAATAAATAATTATTGAAATTGTAAAAAGTATTTGAAATGGTTTAGTAAGCAAAATTACTTTTTAAATGTTTTATGAATTTATTTTCTAAATATTAATAAATTAATATTTTTTATTTCAAACAAATAATATTTTATTTCAAACAAACTTATATTAACAAAAATAATTATTTTATATTATGAATAATAAAAATAAAAATAATATTAATATATTAACTTATAATTTTTATATTATATTCAAATAATATAATGTTTGAATTATTTATTATAATATTATAATAATACAATATAATTTATTAAATTATTAAATTATAACTTTATAATATATTAGTCTTATATTATAGAATTTAATTACAATAAATTATATATTTAATTAATTATATTATAATAGAATATTATAACATTAATAATTATTAGTAAATAATATATTAATATATTATTTAATAACTTATATATTTTAAATTTTTATTATAATTGAGATATTATTATACTTTATTAAGTTATTATTATATATATAAATATTACTATTATTAATAAAGTATAGGTTATAACCAAATCAGATCAAATAATTATGGCCTAAGACAGTTATAATATATTATAATGTATGTTATAGCTATAACATTATATTTAATTTTCTTAATTTATAAATTAATTTATAATTTATATTATAATTGTATTAAAATTTATAATAGTTTTATGAATAATACCTTAAATATAAATAGTATTATATACTATTTATTATATAAATTATTTTATAATTAAAATTTTATTTATTATAATGTACATTATAATAATTGTTCTAATAGTCTTAACCATTTAAAATACTATTTAATGTTTAATTAAATTGTTTATAATAATAATATAATAATTAACATAAATTATGGTAAATAATTTAATACTATTTATATTAAAATAGTTATGACTATTTAAACAATTCTATACTTCAAATCATTATAAACCTTTTGTTAAGTCATAAAATAATTATTTCTGTTCATACAAGCTTATTCAAAATAAAACAATACTAATCTAATAATATTCCAAAAATTAGTAACTAAGGGATTTAAAAAATAAATTTGTTTACCAAACCAATTCAAATAGTTAAGACTATATGAACAATTATCTATTTCAAATCATTATGACCTTTTGTCTTGTCATAAAACAATTTTCTCAATTCATACTAGCTTATTTGAAATAAAATAAAATTTGGAATTTGATTAACAATGATTAAATAGTAGATAATTATTCAAATAATATTACCTTTTTTTTACTTATTATTAAAATATTAGTATTATTAAATTAATAATAAAAATTTATATAACAACTATTCAATAAGCCATAAGCTTATTAATTAATAATAAATATCCAATAATAATCCTTAATTAATATTATATGTAGTTATTTATTTGTTAAATATTTTAACAAATAATAATTATTAGATTATTAATACAATAATCTACTTTATTATATAATAAATTAGCTTATTATTATAATTCTTAGTTATAATTAATTGAATGGTTATATAATTGTTGATTATATGAATTAATTATATAATACAAATAGTTATTATTAAGATATGAAAATATTCTTAAGCACATATCAAAAAACAACATGCATTACAAACTATTATAATGAATAATTTATATTAATATAATACTAATTTATTATTTTAAATTAATAATTTAAATAAAAATTATATTATAATTTATATATAATAATAACTAGTAAATATATAAGATATATTAATTATTTTATCTATTTTAATAATATCTATATAATAATAATACTAATTGAATAATATAATTTATTATTATAATAAGTAAATATTTAATAATATTTATAAATATTATCTTTAACTAAAATATAATAAATTTTAATTTATAATTAAAAAATAAATTTGTTTGCCGAACTAGCTCAAATAGTTAAGAGTGTATGAATAATTATCTATTTCAAGTCATTTTTTTATCATAAAATAATTTTTTTCAAATCACGTTAGCATTTGCAGAATAAAATAAAATGAATTTATTAATATTTCAAAAATTAATATGTAAGAGATTTAAAAAATGATTTTGTTTACCTAACCAGTTCAAATAATTATGACTATTTGAACAATTATCTATTTCAAATTATTATTCTCCTTTGTCATAAAACAAATGTTTTTGTTCATATAAGTTTGTTTGGAATAAAATAATACTAATCTATTGATATTTCAAAAATTAATAAGAGATTTAAAAAATAAATTTGCTTATCAAACCAGTTAAATAGTTATGACTACTTGAACAATTATTTATTTCAAATCGTTACAACTTTTTAATAATTATTAATAAATTAATAATAAATAATTTATATAAACAAAAGTAATTAATATAACTATAACAATATATATGTTAATTATAATTATAAATTAAAAGATTATGTTTAATTATATCTATTATATTTATCAAATATAAATAAATATAATAATAAATAATAATTAATTGATTTTATAATTTGGTAAAATCAAATAGTCATAATTATTTGAATTGGTTATATAATTTAACTATTTTATTAATTACTAATAAATATAAGTTATTTATATTTATTAGATATAACTTATTCTAAAAATAAATTCAAAAGTAATATATATTATAACAAAATCCTCACTCGCACAAATTATAAAATTATAAAACTTATTATAATTAATTATATTAAATAAAATTAGTTATTGAAAATATTAATTATTAATTTATAATCGTTATAAGCAAAATAATTCAAATATTATATATTAATTATATTAATAACTAATTAATATTAATTATTATAAATAAATATTATAATGTTAGTTACTATATAACTAATTAATATAATTTCAAACTGTTATAAATAAATATATAATATAATTCTATTTGAAATAGTTATAATTTCAAATATTCAATAATTATTAAATTATTATAATAAATAATAATATAGTTAAATAATTATTATTAATGATAAATATATTTATTAAAATTATCATAATAATTAAATATTTATATAATAATATAAAATAATAAGTTATTTTATATTATTATTTAATATATTTAATAAATTAAGCTATTAGATATATTCTGTTACTATTATATTTATATATATTTATATAATTAAATTATTAAATATTCAAATGTTAATTAAAAAATTGTTTCTATTTAATGGCCATAATCATTAGTATTTTACAAATACTAGGAGACTTATATTATATGATCTAGAAATGACTATTTGCTTATTATAATTATATTAATAAGTAAGTATTAGTTTAACTAAGTTAATAATAAATATAAAATATAACAATAAAATTGTTATAACAAAATTGAATAATACAAAACTTATTAATTATTATTATTTAAACCAATTAATTAAATATTATATTACAGATAATATTGTACTAATAATTTAAAATTATTATAATTAATAATTGTATTAACAATTAGAATAAGTTAAATATTTATAATTATTATTATATTATATATTAAAATTACCATTGATAAACAACAGTAGAATATATAATATTAAAATACCTATTATGAATATAAATTATATTCATTAATATTAATGAATGATTAAGTTTTTATATAGTATTGGTAATAATAGTTATTACTAGTTATAAATTATTAGAATATAATTATTTATCTCAATTATTTAATTTATAATTATTATAATTACTAGCAATAATTGATTTTATTTAATTATAACAAAATCTAATCATAATCAATTTATACAAGCTTAATATTGTAATAGATAATAATATTAATTATAATTATTCTAAATATAAATTTTATTAATATAAATTTTAAATTTAATTAATTTGAAATAAAATAATTTGATTAGATTTAGATAAACAAAATAAAGATCATTATGATTTGAGATAGATAATTATTATTCATAATTTTATAAGATTTAGTAATTTTTAATTAACAATATATATTAAATAATAAAATAAATCTGTTTACATATAATTTTTTCTTATTGTATAATAAATTAATAGTGAATTATATTAAATTATTATTAATAATAATAGCTTATTATTAATTTTATATTTAATAATTTAATATAATTGATATTATTATTTGTAATTAAATTATTAATTAAAATACTATTAATTATTATTAATTATTTAGTGTTAATTATATAACTAATTTTATAATTAACTCTTTATTATAACTTCATATTTAATTAATAATTTAATTACAAATAATAATATCAATATTAGGTATAATTAATCAAATAAATAATTGTACAGCTATCACTTAGATGTCCTAATTTATTTAAATTATTTTAAATTATTATATTTATTAATAATAAATTATAATACTATAACTTAATTTATAGTTATAACGATTATAAATATAATTTATAAATTATGACATAATTAAAAAAATATTATTAATCAGTTAAAACAATAAACTATTTGTAATATTTAAATATTAGTTATTTAATAATTAAATTTATAATATGATATATTACTAAATAAATTATTTTATTATTTTATTATTAATAATTATATTAATTTACTTCATATATTAATATTAATAATATTATTAATAGTTAATTAGATATTAGTTTAATAATAATATATAAAATAATTAGTTTATAACATTAATATAATATAATTAATTTTATAATTAATTAACTATTAATTATATTAAATTTATATATAAAATTTATAAATTTATTAGTATTAGTTATTATATAAATACTAATATTCTTAATTAATCTAATAAAATAATATTAATTATATTATAAATTAATTAATAGTTAATAATTTATTATATAAATTTATAAATCTCTTACTTATTTAGTATTAATTATAATTAAGTTTTGAATATATTAAAGATATATTCATTATATAAAACATATTTGCTATTAATATGACTAAATAAAGAATTATTAATAATTTATTAAATAAATTTAATATAATTAAAATGATTATTATTTCAAATAAGCAATTTAGATTAAACGGGTTCATCAATAATAGAATTACTTATAATTATTAGTACACTTAATATAATATAATACTTTAATTATTAAATATTTGTAGTAATTATAATTATTAATTACTTATAATTTATTACTTATAATTATAATATAAATATATTAATAATATTATTATTAGATAATTAAACTGTTATATTAATAATTAATTTTTAAATTAATTATACTTCTTATTTAATTATATTATTAATTTAATAAATAAATTAAATGTGCGAATAATTAAAACTAAATATAATTAAATTAATTGTTTTGTCATAAAAATTTATATTAATTAAATAAAATAATATTATATTTATTAATAAATATTGTTTCATATTATTGATAAATTATGTATATATATACTTTAACTTTATTTATTACATAAATATTATTTATATGACAAATCATATGTACTTAATAATTAATATTTAACTTCATTAATTCAATGATATATTATAATTAATTAATATAAATTATAACAATTGGTTATTAATATAATTATGTTATTATTTAAATAATTTTAAATTATTTATATTTATTATAATTATTTTAAAATAAATTTATAATAATAATATTATAAGTTAAATATCTATATATATAAATAATAGATATTATTCAATAGATATTAATATTAATATAATAAACAATTTTTTATCATATGACTAATATTATTGTTTGTTAAATAAATATTAACATTAATAATAATGTTAACAAATATTTGTAATATTAATTAATTATATATTATAACAACATTTTAATTAATATTAAAATATGAGTAATATTTTAATATTTAATAATATTATTATAATTTATCTTATAATAATTAAAATATATTGTTATTAATAAATTTATTGTTATCATTATTGAAACATAATTATTTATATAATTATATTTATAATTACAATTAAATTAAAAAATTTTAATTTATGTTAAATTAATAAAGAATATATTATTAATTTATAGTATTAATTTAATAAATTATTTAATAGATTATATTATTATTATTCATAAAACTAATTATTGTAGTATGAATAATTAACTTAATATAATTAATATAATATTTCATAAATGGTTAAATTAGTTTAATAATACTAATTTTATTCCAAATAAGCTTGTATGAACTGAAATAATTGTTTTATGACTAAATAAAAGGATATAATGATTTGAAATAGATAATTATTTTGATAGTCTTAACTATTTGAGCTAGTTCGGCTAACATATTTATTTTTAAATCTCTTATTAATTTTTGAAATATTATTAAATTAGTATCATTTTAATCCGAATAAGCTTATATGAAAGGAAACAATTGTTGTATGACAAAATAAAGTTCATTATGATTTGAGATAAATAATTGTTCAAATAGTCATAACTATTTGAACTGGTTTAGTAAATAGATTTAGTTTTAAATCTCTTATTAATTTTTAAAATATTAATAAATAAAAATTATTTTATTTTGAATAATTCTGTATGAACAGAAACAATTGTTTTATGATAAATTATTAAATATAATTAATTTAATTAAATTAAATATTTAATAATAAAATTTTCTTATTATTATGCTATTAATTAATTATCTTAATTCTTTTAATTATGATATTTAATTAATAATATATTAATAATTTTAATTTAATTAAATATTTATATTAATATTTAAATGTTAATATAAATTAATATTAATATTATTAATTTAAATTAATTTATAATAAATTATATATTTGTTTAATATATTATACAAATTAAGTTAACAAATAACTATTTGAATTATATTAATAAATATATAAATTAATATAATTATAACCTTATTAAATATTATGGATTATAATTATTAGTTAATATAGAGATTATAATATTAATAATTTATTATCTAATAAATTATTATTAGTTATTTTAATAATGATTAATAAAATTGGATTATTTTAATCCAAATAAGCTTGTACGAACAAAATAATTATATTAATATATAATTTAATATATTTAACATTAAAACTATTAAATAAATTCTATTATTTGTAGTTAATATTTATTAATCATGATTATAATAATTTATAAATATAATTATTAAATATAGATTAAAACAATTTATTATTTATAAATAATATTGTAATTAGTACTATTTAGTTATAGTTAAATTTTTATTATAATAATTATTTAACAAATAAATCTATTACTATGACTGTCTAATAATTGTGATATCACAATTAATTATTGTGAATTAATTTATTAATATTCCAAAATTAATAAGTGATTTAAAAAGTGAATCTGTTTACCACAATAATTATACTATTATAACCAATTGTTTGTTACATAAATTATTAGTGATAATATATTCTATTAATATATTAGGTATCAGTTTAATTATCCAATTAATAAATATAAATATGATATAAAAATTATATGAATAATATTATATAACTAAATATCAAACTCAATTTATAATATTTAAATATATAATAATTATATATATAATTATTATAATATCTTATAACAAATTAATAAATTATTAATATAATATTAATTATTAAAGCAATTATATTTAATATATGTTATAAAATTAATTAATGATTAGTTCTAATCCAATAATTACAATTTTAATAACTAGTTATACAAATTAATTACAATTATTGATTAAGGTTCATTGAATAATTATCTGAATATATTTATAAATTATAATAAATTAATATAATAATTTTATCTGTTCAAATAATTAATTTATTATAACTTATTATTATATTATATTTAACTATAATTATAATTAAAGTATTACTATAATACTAATTATTAATAATGATATTATTACTATAATTAAATAATAGATCTAGTAATAATAAGTAATATATTATCAAATTATAATAATTTAATTATTATATATATAATAATAAGAACGATTTGAAATAAATAATTGTTCTAATAGTTTTAACCATTTGAATTTGTTCAATAAACACATTATTAATAATATTAATAAATTATTTATTAATTAATAATTAATAAATTAATTATATATAATTTAATTTATATATAATTATTGGTATATAAATATTAAATTAATTAATTAATTCTCATACAAGTTTATAATTAAAATATAACTATAATAAATTTAATAATAATAAAAATTAAATATTAATATATAATTAATTTATATGAATAATTGTAAAATAAATATTATTATATATTAATAATTATATTATTATTATAATTAATTAGTATTATTTATAAATTATAATATTTTAATTTATATATTAATAATTTATTATATAATAAATATAATTAATATATTATTGTAACTATTAATTATTCATATAAAATTAATTATAATTAAATATTTATCATAATTAAATACTTATTTAATTGATATTAATATATCATTATAATATATTTATAATAATATAATTATAAATATAATTAAATATAGTATTTAAACAATAATTAATTATAAATATTATTATTAAATATTTATTAATTATAAAACTATATTATAACTTATATAAATTAATAAATATAATAAATAAATATTTATAATGATTAAATAATATTTATAATTATAATAAATAATTATACATATAAATATTAATAAATAATTATACATATAAATATTAAGGATTATTAAATAACTAATAATTAATTATATATTATATTAAGCTTATTGATATTATTTAATAATGATTATTAAATTAAAATAATTATTAATTCATATTATTTATTAATAGTTATTATAGTATTAATTTGAAATATACTATATTTAATTATATTTATAATTATAATTATTTAAATAATAATTGTTAATATTAGATTTATTCATATATATCATATTAACATTATTATAATATTATTAATAATTTAAATAATTATTAATATTAATTTTTATAATATAAGATTTGAATACATGTAAATAATTTAAGTATAATTTATTTACTATCTCTTAATTTATTGGTATGATAATTCATTATAATAATTATGTAATGAATTAATTAAAATATAATTAATAAACTATTATAATAATAACAAATTTATTAATTAAAGTACTTATTCATATTCTACATTATTCTTTGCCCTCAAGCCTATTTATAAATCTAAGCAATTGATGCATTTAACTATCATAACAGGGTTCGTTAAATATAATAAATTAATCTTTAAATAATAAAATTTCCAATCTTGAAATAACATTTAAATTCATGCAAGCTTATTTAAATAGTTATCATAATGGCACGCTACTATAGTCATTGTTATTTTTAATTGTTTTATGATAAACAAAGGTTTTACTCTTTTATAAAATTTGATTACTTAGTATTATAATTTATTATAATTAATATATTAATATTACAGATTGTTATTAAATAGTCATAACTAATTTTATATACGTAATATTAATTGAATTATTAATAAAATTAATAAACTATAATTAATATAAACAATAATTTAATAATAAATTTATTGATATTTCATAAATTTTTTATTAATAAGTAGGAGATTTGAACAATTATCTATTTCAAATTGTTATGACCTATTGTTTTGTCATAAAACAATTGTTTCTATTCATACAAGCTTATTTCAAATAAAATAATATAAATTTACTAATATTCCAAAGATTAATAAGTAAAATATATAAAATAAATTTATTTTTTGAACACGTTCAAAATAATTATGATCATTTGAACAATTATCTATCATTTTAATTAATTATTTGAATATTAGTCATGAGTACATATAAATATAATATTTTATTAAAAGTAAATTAAAAATTTTATACTTATTATACCTTGTCTAAATTATAAAGTAATTATACTATTTAAATATAATATTTATATTTATAACTATTATGCTTAATATTTTTAATAATCCTATTTTAGATTATATAATAATTTGGATAATACTAATTTTATAATAAATAGTAATTTATTAAATTAATACTATACAATTTTTAATACTATTATTAATACTAATAATAATTTATTAATTTTAAGTAATAAAAAATAAATTAATATATTAATTATATTATAATAAATGTAATATTAATCCAATACAATTATCTATTAATTATAATCATTATAATATAATTATAATATTATTAATTTGAATAATTAATTAATAAAAATTTTTAGGAGTTTTTTGGGTTAAAAAAATGGATTTTTAGGAAATTTTTCTAGAAAATTTCTAAATTTCGGTGAATTTTCCAACGTTGGTTGAATTTTTTGACAGCTTTCCCAGAATCCAATGAAGATTCCAACATCGGTTGAATTTTTTGATGAACATCCAATGAACCTACCCAGATTTTGATGACTTTTTCTAGAATCCGGTGAAGATTCTAACACCGGTTGAAGTTTTCGATGAATGTCTAGCGAACTTACCCAGATTCTAGTGACTTTTTTCAGAATTTGGTGAAGATTCAATCAGAGTTCTTCAGTTTCTAGAGAGAAAGGGAGAGAAAGAAGGGGGAAGGAGAAATCTAAGAGGAAAAGCTGGGATTCGGCCTTTTATAGTGTCACCAAAACGACGCCGTTTTGGAGTTTAAGGAGACTTAGGATCCGCGCATTTTTCATTCGAGCAACCTAACCCGAAGCGTTGACCCGTTTTCATCCCATCTCCAACTTTTGACTCCAGTCGAGCTATTTTATTTTTTTGGTATTTCTTAAAAATTCTCATTTAATACTCAAAGATTCTAATTTGAAGATTTCTTAAAGATTCTCCTTTAAGACTTAAAGATTCTCATTTGAGGATCACAATTTTATCTTAAAAGACTTCATCCAAAGATTCACGATTTTTTTCCAGATGACTTTTCGAAGTCAAAATTTTATATGTAATAAATGTCATGACCAATGATGCAAATGCTTTCTTAATGGTGCGAATGCAACAATCTAGATTCTTAAAATACTAAAAGTGTCATGTTCTCAACCATGAGTCAAATGTTTATTGCATAATGCAAATGCATGGCCAAACCAAAGTTTTAAACATTCTCCAAACAACAATGCAAATGCAAATGCAATGCATTTAATACGGATGTTACTGTCATAAAATTCTAATGTGGTAACATGGTTCTCATGTCCCCATCATTTCACATTTTCCCATTTTAGTTTCTCAGCACTTTAGAACAAGTTTCATCAACTGATCTTCATCATTTTCATCAGTTGATCATCATTCATAGGCTTCTCAGCATTAGCAAGTTCAGAACAAGTTTCATCCTCTATCCATTGGTCACCATTCACAAGCTTCTTAGCACTAGCCATTTCAGAACAAATTTCAACCTTCATCATTTGGTCACCACTCACAAGCTTCTTAGCACTAGCTATTTCAAAACAAATTTTGTCTTCTATCACTTGGTCACCACTCATAAACTTCTTAGCACTAGCCATTCCAGAAAAAATTTTATTTTCTATCACTTGATCACCACTCATAGGCTTCTCAGCACAGTTATTATAGAATAAATTTCATCTTTCATCATTTGGTCATCGCTCACAGGCTTCTTAGCATTAGTAGTTTCAAACAAATTCTGTCTTCTATCACTTGGTCACCACTCATAGGCTTCTCAGCACGAGCCATTCCAAAACAAATTTCATCCATTGCCCCATATAATTTAATCCTAACTTATAGGTTTATCAACATTATCAATCTCAGAATAAATTATGTCAATTGATCCACATTAGGTTCATTACTTGATCACAACTCATAAGTTATGTTAACCAATCCATCACCATATTCATTTCTTGATCACATCATCCTTTCAGATTTTTGCCCTCTCTTCATTTTTTTGGCCAAGCCATCACCATATTCATCATTTGGTCATACCATGCATCCTTTCAAATCATCTTGTCAGGTTTTTACACTCTCTTTATTTTTTCCTTATCATCTTAGATTTCTTTTCAAAGGAATGCAAGACTCTTTTATGCACATTGTCATTCATTCATTGTCATTTCAAATCATGACAATTATAATGCAATTAGACATTTTCTCAATTTATTTTTGGGGATTTTAGAATAAAAGAGCATAAGGTGAATTGGGAGAAATGCAATCAATGAAAAGCGAGTTTGGTACAAAAATAAATAGGGAAAGAAACAAGTTGGATGAATGGTATATCTAAACAATGAATATTCACACAATTCTAAACATTAATCCAGGGTTCTTTTTCAAAAACTCATTCCATTGACTGTCAAAATCATTTTGAGCTCATCAAACTTTGTTTTAGCTTTGAGAAATCTTCAAATGTCTTTGATCTTCTATGAATTTAAGCTGTCCAACTTTCAATTCAAAGGTTTTTTCTACTCAAATCCCCCTTTCGGGTTTTCAATTTAAGTCTTCTTTTTCTCTCATTCTACATCTTCCCATTCTTTCATTTTTTCTTTTTCTTTTTTCTTTTTCCTTTTTTTTTCTTTTTTCTTTTTGCTTTTTCTTTTTCTTTTCTCATTTTTCATCCATTAGTGATATCTCCCTTTGTCATAAAACAAATGTTTTTGTTCACATAAGTTTGTTTAGAATAAAATAATACTAATCTATTGATATTTCAAAAATTAATAAAGGATTTAAAAAATAAATATGTTCATCAAACTAGTTAAATAGTTATGACTACTTGAGCAATTATTTATTTCAAATTATTATGAACTTTTAATAATTATTAAAAATTAATAATTATTAATAAATAATTTATCTAAACAAAAATAATTAATATAACTATAACAATATATATGTTAATTATAATTATAAATTAAAAGATTATGTTTAATTATATCTATTATATTTATCAAATATAAATAAATAATAATTAATAATTAATTGATTTTATAATTTGGTAAAATCAAATAATCATAATTATTTGAACTAATTATATAATTTAACTATTTTATTAATTACTAATAAATATAAGTTATTTATATTTATTAGATATAACTTATTCTAAAAATAGATTCAAAAATAATATATATTATAACAAAATCCTCACTCGCACAAATTATAAAATTATAAAACTTATTATAATTAATTGTAGTAAATAAACTTAGTTATTTAAAATATTAATTATTAATTTACAATTGTTATAAGCAAGAGTAAATTCATATAAATTTTATTTATATTTATATTCATATAACTTTTTAATATTTGTTAATTATACAATGTAATTGTATAATAATTTACTTGTTATACAAATATAATAATTATAATTATATTAATATTGTAATTAATAATTAGTAGATAATAATTTATTTCAAATGTTAATAAATTAGCATTTATTAATATAATATGTGAAATATTATTAGATATAAATTATAATTAAAATTTTAAAACAAGCTAATTACATTGTAGTCATTATTTAAAAAATGACTATTTTTAATACTATTTTAAAACATTGAAAAATTATAATGATCCAAATCAATTATAATTATTAATGATTTTAATAATTTATTTAAAATTATTAACTTGAGACTTTTAATAAATATTATTTGTTGAAAAAGTTATTAATAATCATTCATAGAGTCTTAACATTATGTTATTAAACAAATCTATAAGTTATTAATAATATTATTAAAAAAAATTATTTTATGACAAAAAAAAAGTCATAACGATTTGAAATAGATAATTGTTTATATAGTCTTAACTATTTGAACTGGTTTGGCAAACAAATTTATTTTTTAAATCTCTTAGTTATTCATTTTTTGAATATTATTATATTAGTATTATCACTAAAAATACTAATTTATTTTCAATTAATTAGTAATTGAATGATTCAATAACATAATTGTTTAAAAAATGACTATTTTTAATACTAATTTAAAATAACTTATATATAACTTTAGTGACATAATTATTTTGATTATTAAATTAATTATTAGTATCAACTATTAATTAATAAATTAATAATTAATTATATTAATTAATTTTAGTTATTATTAATATCATTATCCAGCGACATAATAATAATTTTTATTAGATCTATTAAATAATAAAAAGCTCCCATATATATTAATTATTAATTATTAATTATTATTATATATTTTTATTATGATATATAGTTATTAATTATGAAATAAATTAATAATTAATAAATAGATAAAATCATTTTAATAATTTAATATTAAAATTAAAATTATTTAATTTAATTATATTATATAAATTTAATGATAAACAAATTAAATTAGATAAATTTATAAGTATAAATATAGTTTAAACAGATAATTGTTCAAATATATAATATTATAATAATAATATATAAATTATAATTAAATTAAATTATAATTAATTTAAAAATTGTCTTAATTATAATTTGCAATTATAATATTAATTTTATAATATTCATTATAATATACTACAATATTTATAATTTAATTTAAATAATTTTAAAAAATAATATTTTAATATAAAAATAATATATAATAATCTAAATTATATTTAATATTATTATATTAAAACTTATTCATTTATAATTAAATAAATTATAATTTATTATAATTAAAATAAAATAATCAATTATTATATATATTTAAATTATAAATATTAATAATTATTTTAATGAATATTTTAATAATCAATTTATTAATTATTATTTTAATAAATTATTAATAATATTATTATATTATTATTACTAATAACATATATAGTTATTATAGTATAAATATTAATTATTAGTAATTTATTATTAACTAATCGATAAAATTATTAATTAATTTTAATAAATTTAAACAATAGTATACATATTATATTAAATAATTTGACTTTTAGTTATATTCAAATAATACTATAATATTATTAAATTAATACAACAATAATTGTTTATAAATTATTAGTCCAAATTATCGTTAATATAATATTTGAATGGAAATGTTTATCATTATTAATAGTTAATAATTATAAATTAATATTATAATTAGTATATATTAAATAGTTTTGTTGTTAAATTATTATATAACAATTATATAATTAATTAACTTATTAAACTAATATCTAATTAACTATTATTTAATTTATATTTAATTAAAGTTTAATTATTAAATAACTAATATTTAAATGTTCAAATAATATTATTATTTAATAATAATTTAGTTTAATTATTATCAATAATTATTAAGTTATAAAAATCTATTTATTATTAATTTTTGAATTAATAAATTAGTATTATTTTATTTCGAATAAACTTGTATGATAAAAAAATAATTGTTTTATGACAAAAGAAAAGGTCATAGCAATTTGAAATCGATAATCATTCAAATGGCCATAATTTTAATAAGTAATATTAATTATTAAATATTTAATTAATATATTTAAAGTATAAATCAAATAACAAAACTATGTTAAATTATTTATTTATTTAAACTATAATTAAAATGTATATACTTATTATATAATAATATTAATTACTTGCAAATATTTTAATTTGTAAGAATAAATATATTTATTAATATTTATTAATTTTAAATTTATTAATTAATTAGTACAATTCAGATATTTATATACAAAATATAAAATAACAAAATTATGAATAAATTTTTATTTACAATAATAAAATAATAGCAATATTATTTAGTGGTTAAAAAATTAGAAATAGATATAATAAATGCTTATAAGCAATTTTATTTATTAATCAATTTAAATTATTTAATTATGATATTAATTATAATTGTAACATATAGATATTATTATATTAGTAATTATATAATTATTAATAATAATATTTTATTAATCATACTATAAAATTCATGAATATTAAAATTAATTATTGATAATAATAATGAATTAATATTACAATAATTAATAATAATATATATAATAATAATAATAATTAATAATATTCAATTTAATTTAACTAATAATATTTAATCTTCCATTATAAATATAGTATAATAATATCTAATTTATTAGTTAAATTAATTATAATAATATGTAAATTAAATAAAAAATAATTTTCAAAATATTATTAAATATTTTAAATAATATTTACTATTGTAAACAACAATTATATCTCATTTATTTCAATTAATATATAGTACTATATAATTAGTAAAATTAATTTAAAATTTAAGTAATAAGCAATTGTTTATTTATTCTATTAATTATCTATTTTAAATAAATTAATTATTTGATAATATAATTATCAAATATCACTAATTTAATACTATATTATTCTAATCTATTATAATTATAATTATAATATTACAAAAGGATTAAGTTATTATATTTATTATTAAAACAAGTTAATTACTAATAATTAATATTATTTAGAATAATTTAATAATATATTTGATAAATATACAATAATTGATAATATTGTTAAGATACGAAAGTAATAATATTTATGTATCAAATAAATTAAATCTATTATATTAAACTTGTTTGATATTATATTAATTATTTAATTTTTAGTTATACTTATAAAATTAATTTATAAATAATTATTAATAAGGCAATTAATAAGTAAATGATTTAAAAAATAAATCTATTTATCGAACACATTCAAATCGTTATGACTATCTAAATAATTATTTATTTCAAATTCTTATGACTTTTTTGTTTTGTCATAAAACAATTGTTTCTGTCCATACGGGCTTATTCGAATTAAAATAATATTGATTTATTAATATTTCAACAATTAATAAGTAAAAGATTTAAAAAAATAAGTTTACCAAACAAGTTCAAATAGTCATGACTATTTGAATCATTATCTACTTCAAATCATTGAAACATTTTGTTTTGTAATAAAACAATTGTTTCAATTCATGTTAGCTTATTTGAAATAAAATAATACTAATTTATTAATATTCCAAAAATTAAAAAGTAAGAGAATTAAAAAAATAAATCTGTTTATTGAACAAGTTCAAATAGTTATGACTACCTTAATAATTATCTATTTCAAAACATTACAACTTTTTGTTTTGTCACAAAACAATTGGTTCTATTCATTCAAGCTTATTTCAAATAAAATAATATAAATTTATTAATGTTCCAAAAATTAACAAGTATAAATTTTAAAAATAAATTTATTTAAAAATTAATGTTCCAAAACCAATTGTTTCTATTCATACAAAATTATTCAGAATAAAATAATACTATTTTATTACTATTTTGAAAATTAATAAGAGATTTAAAAACTAAATCTCTTTACTAAACCAGTTCAAATAGTTATGACTATTTGAACAATTATGTATCTCCAATTGTTATGATTTTTGTTTTGTCTTAAAACATTTAATTTCTATTCAACAAGCTTATTCAGAGTAAAATATTGCTAAATTAATAATATTCTAAACATTAATAAGTAAGGATTTAAAAAATAAGTAAGGACAGATTAGGGTGTCTACAGCTACCCCTCTTTGTGCATTTTTTATGAAACAAGATTTGTGCAAAGACGTAGACAACCAAATAAACTTGACACACTTTTTTTTTTGAAAAAATAAACAAAGGTCCTCTAAATAGGGGTTTAACAGCTTTGAGAAAAATAAATGGCTCATCTAAACAGAGGCACAACAACTTTGAAAAATAAAGGATCATTAACATTCATATCCAGAGGAGTCATAGATCAGGTCTGATGATATTTGTAATGAAAACTCAAAGATTTACAATTTGAGTTCGAAATTCCAAAGGTTTAGATTCTCAAGAACCTTTCAACTTCGTAAGAATTCACTAAAATTTTATTATCAAAATTTCAGTTTCATAAGAATTCAAATCTGTAAGATCTTAAGATTCACACTTGCAAATTGCAAGACTCTTATCCATATTTAAAGATTCTTATTTGAATTTTGGAGATTCACATCCAAAAGTTCAAAGCTTCTCATTCGAGTTTGAAGATTCACATCTGATAAATTTCATGGTTTCACATCTCAAAAATTCTTATTTGAAACTCAAAGATTCGCATTTAAAACTTAAACATTCTCATTTGAGGACTCAAAGATTCTCATTTAAGGATTTCTTAAAGATTCTCATTTAAGACTTAAAGATTCTCATTTATAACTCAAAGATTCTCATTTGAAGATTTCTTAAAAATTCTTATTTATGACTCAAAGATTCTCATTTAAGACTCAAAGATTCTCATTTGAGGATCTCTTAAAGATTCTCATTTATGACTCAAAGATTCTCATTTGAAGATTTATTAATTATATTTAAATTAATCGAACCTATTCTTTAGGCTAGACTTAACAAATACATGGAGTCACTACCAATCTTTTTATCTATGTGTGATTGGCCGCTTAAGAAATCTATCGTTTTAAGGAGCTCCTAAGCTTGACTAAGGGTCCCTAGAAGATAGGTTTAAGTCTATAAACCAGAACAGGATTCGGGAGTTTGGTTATATGTAGGGAAGGTTATAGTAGAATGGTACTATTTTATTTTAAATTTATCCTAAAGTCTTGATTCCAATGGTTTTAATTTTTATGTTAAATATTAAAAATAATTTATAAGATTTTTCATCAATCTGATAGAATTTTTAAAAATATTTTCTCACCTCAAGAGTATTCAAGGATCCCATTTGTTTCTTTGAAGAGGCTCTATCATCAAAAAATGTTTTAATTAATTTTTATTTTTTTTGTTGAAAATATATCTAATTATTCCACCATTTGGGCCAAATTAGAAATATTTTCTTTTTTGAATTTCTAAATTTTCCACCATTTAGGCCTATTTAGAAATTCTCTTTATTTATTATTATTTATTTTATTTGGATTTCTAAATTTTCCAACATTTGGATCAATTTAGAAATATTTTCTTTTTCAAAATTTCTAAATCTTTCACCATTTGGGCCTATTTAGAAATTCTTTTTATTTCTTTTTTTTGGAAGGGGAATAATATGACAATTACTTTTCTTGAAATTTCATTTAAATTCTTCCACCATTTGGGACAAATTTAAAGAAATTTTTCACCTAGAGATTTCTTAGAAAATTTACCATTTGAAATTTCTAAGATTCTCATCTTTGGATAATTATCAAATATTTTCAACCAATTGTTTTTTTGTGTATTTTTTCTTTTTTTGTTTGAAAATAAATATTAATTATTGTTATTGAAATCTTATCTAAATTATTCCACCATTTGGGACAAATTTAGACAAAATTTCTTCACTAGAAATTTTATAAGTAATTTACCATTTGAAAATTTCTTAAATTCCATCAATGGATACATAATATTTAATACCCACAATTCATTTTTTAATTTTATTACTTCTTTTAAAATAAATATTAATTAATCTAAATTATAATTAATTTAAATAATAATATTATAAACTATTACTTCTTAGTTTATAAATTAATATAATATTTTATAAAGTTATTATTTTAATCTATTTACTATTAATTATTTTATTTAATATATTACAACTATAAATAATCAGAACAAATATCTTATATCTAAATGTTAATATGATAGTAATTATAATACTATAACGATTAATTTACAATATAATTATTTTATAATTACATATTTATTATATATAATCAAAATTATTTGAAAATTAATTATTTAATTTATAATGTTTAGTTATAATTAATAATATTATTAATTTAAATAATAATAATTTATAATACATGTAATAGCCTAAAGTTATAATTATTATAATTATTTATAATATTGATATATAATTTAATATCTAACTCAATTGTATGAAAATTATATGTTTTATTGTTATAATATTTAATTTATATTATTAATAACTATTTGTAAATATTAAAGTATATCCTTTTAATAATTATATGATTAATATATTAAGCATATAATATAATATAATAAATAGATAAATAATAGATAAAATACTATAATATAGTATCTTCTTATTAATATAGTATTTATTATTACACTTAATTAATATTATTTTAATTATAAGTCAATTATATTTGAATATAAATATATTTAAATTTTAACAATTATATTAAGATAATTATATTATTTATAATATATTTGTAATTAATTTATTATTAATTATAGTAAAAATTCATATTTAAATTATAAATGTTTAATTTGAAATAATATTAATAATTTATTTTATAATTAATACAATTAATTTAACTACTAATAATATTTAATATAATAATTATAATATACTATTCAAATTTATATAATATAATTATATGAATATATTAATAATTATTAAATTAATTAATCTATAATAATTTATAGATCTTATTAAGATATATAAATTAATTAATAATATATAAATTTTTAAGTATATTAATAAAGTTTTAAGTATATATACATAACCTAATATTTAAATAATAATATTATTATAATATTATATTATCTTATAACAAAAGATAATTCAATTTTCAATTAATTAATAAAATTAATTTAGAATTATAATTATGTATATTAATAAATATTTAAATAATATACTTAATAATAGTTAATATTATATATGTAATTAAATAAACATAATTATTTAAATTTATTCAGTAAATAGATTCATTTTTTAAATCTCTTTATTATTAATTTTTGGATTATTAATAAATTAGTACTATTTTATTTTGAATTAGCTTATATGAACTAAAACAATTCTTTTATGACAAAATAAAAGGTTATAACGATTTGAAATAAATAATTATTCAAATAGTCATGATTATTTGATCTAGTTTGGTAAGTATATTTATTTTTAAAAATGTTTACTTATTAATTGTTGAAATATTAATAAATTAATATTATTTTAATTTAAATAAGCTTGTATGAATAGAAACTATTGTTTTATAATAGAACAAAATTTAATAAATTAATATAACATACACCTTTTAATTGTTAATACTATTATTATATTATTATAATAATTAATACCATTTATTCAATTTTAATAAATTTATAATAATATTAATAAATATTTATTTTTTTATTAAATTATACTCTTTAATAAAAGAATATAATAGTTTTTATCAATTATAGTATATCTAATAATAAGCTTTTTAAATTTCTAATAAATATTGTACAATTTATATTTAATTATTAATATTAAATATGACTTTAACAGAACTGGCTTTATACCAACATCAATGGGCTTGGACTTATGCCATACCATCGTGAAGCATTAAGTTAGAATATTAATATTTAATGGATTATAAGATATTATTTTGATTTATTATTTTGAAAATATAAGTTTTTATGCTTTTAACTATTAATCATTAAATCATTAAATTAGTTATGAAAAGTAAATTTTACGTATATAATTATTTTATTATAATTAAGTTAATAATTGCTTGTTATTAATAGTCAAATATTAACTTTATTTTATTAAAAATAAATTATTAATTAAAATATTTATTATTAATATTTCAAACATTAATAAGAGATTTAATAATTGAAAGTATAAACTGTCATAGGAGGGTAGATTTGATCAATTTTATAATTTTATCAAAAACAGTAAAATTACTATTTATGGAAACTAATAAGTAATAATATTAATGATTATATAATTATAATCTTATTCGATTATTAATTTAAAGTCTTCTTATAATAGTTTATAAAAGATTAATTAATATATAAAATTGGTTCAATACTATCTAAGTATTTAAATAATAAAATTAATAGAACATTATTATAAGTTTAATTAAAACAATTATCATGCCATACAAACAATTTTTATAAATTAATAAATAGTAATAAAGCGACCTATTATATATATTATAAATATTATTAATTTAATAATTATATAATATAATTATAACAATAATTACTTAGTATTATAACAAACTAACAAATCTATTATATTAAATTAATAAATATTTATAATATTTATATAACAGGTACTTATTTACTAATTTATTCTTATACCACAATTGTTTTTAATGGCATTGATAATTGTTTAATAAACTTATAATAATGTTCTATTAATTTTAGTTATTTCATACTTAGATATCTATTAAACCAATTTTTATATTAATAATCTATTATAAACTATTATAAGAAGACCTTAAATTAATATCAAATAAGATTATAATTATATAATCATTAATATTATTACTTATTAGTTTGCATAAATAGTAATTTTATTATCTATTTTTGATAATTGATTTTAAATTAATTGAAATCCTTTTTCTTAAATAGATATTAAGATATCCAATAATATTCAAAAATTGGAGAATTTGTTAAACAATTTCAATAACTAATAGTATAATATTGTCAAAATTATTATACTATATTAATAAATATTGTTATAAATTGCCCTGGAATTTATTTTAATAATAAATTTTTTGCTTAACTTATATGCTCGATAATTGGTTAGGATTTTTATGAGGGCTCGTAAAACTCTTATTATATCATTGGCAATTGGATCAAAGTTATAATATTCAAATAATATTACTAAACAACAATATTCTTTAAATTAATATAAATAGACATTATTTAGTATATTTTTTAATAATTTAATATAATAATACTAATATTATTATAATTAATATATTCTTATTACAAAATAAGAATAATAATATAACTTATTTTCAAAAATTATAAATATAATTAATTAATATAATATTTATTAATATATCTACTTGTATTATAATTTGACCCATACCAGATTATTTATATAAGCTTTAAATAATATTTATAAAAATTAAATGAAAAATAAAATTGATAAAATTTAGTTAATACTAATAATATTAAATTGTAATTATAATTAATTAGATATATCAGGTTTATTATAATATTCTAATAATATATTATTATATAATTATTTATAATTTAATAAAATTAAATAATTATTTAATTATGATACTACAAATGTTTTTGTAGGTGGATGAGCATTGCTACAAAGCAAATTCAAGCAAGAACAATCCATGGTACCTTGGTAGTGGATGCTCAAAACACATGACCAAAGATAAGACTCTTTTTGAGGACTTAAAAGCTAAAAGTGGAGGAAATGTTACATTTGGTGTCAACTCCAAAGGCCAAATTTAAGGGATTGGCTCCATTGGTAACAATTCTTCTACTACTATTGAAAATGTTTTACTTGTAAAAGGACTCAAGCATAACTTACTTAGTATTAGTCAACTTAATATTAAATTATTACTTATATTCAAATATATTATTAGTTTATTTTTTAAATTAATATACTATTATATTAAAACAAAATATTTGATTTATAAAACAAGTATTTTATTATATAAATTAAAATAATTTATCCTTAATAATTTAGTAATTATTATTTAAGTTACTATATAATTACTAAATAAAGATTAATAGTGTAATTATTTAAAATTTATTTAAATATTTAAAATTTTTAAATAGTTAAATTTATTAATAATTATAAAAAAATGAGATTTAAAAACTAAATTTGTTTCATATTATATGCTATTATTTAGTTAATAATTTATATGAAATAATTAGCTAATTTATTAAAATAATAATAAATTAGGACAATTTATCTGTATATATATTTATATAATTATGTATAAATCAAAGTTCTAATTAATTATTCCTAATTATTCATGATTTAAATAAAATAAAATAAATTAATATAATCTAATTAAATATTTATTAAAATCCTTATTAAATATATAATTCAATAATTTAATTTATTAAACTATTAACCGTATAGATTATAACTAAGAATATTTAAACAAAAGGTAATAAATTAGTACTATTATTAATAATAAATTATTTCATAATTGCAACAATTTTCAGTATTTAAATTTTTTATTATTTAATTAAGAATGTAATAAATAATGTTATAATAATAGATATAATAATAAGCTATTATTTAAATTATTTCAAATAGATAATAAACAATTATTTATTTGGATAATTATACCTAATATTGATATTATCATTTGTAATCTGTACATTAATTAGTTATAATATTATTTTATTATAATATAGATAATATATTTTCAAAAATTATTTACTACAAATAATAAATTTATTATTAATTTAGTAGTAATAATTGTATAATAATAAATTTAATTATTTAGTTTTAATTAAATAGTTTTAAAGATAATAAAAAATATAATATATTCTATATTAATATTTCATAATATAGAGCATTTGTTTATAATATAAATTTAATTTGTTTAATTATATAAATATTTGTTTAATTAATAAATTGTTGTTACTAAAATAGATAATTATTATAATCATTTTAACTATTTGAATTGGTTTCGCAAGTAAATTTATTTTTTAAATCTCTTATTTATTAATTTTTAAAATATTATTAACTTAGTAATATTTTTAACCAAATAAGCTTCTATGATCGAAAACAATTGTTTTATAACAAAAAAAGATCTCAACGATTTGAGATTGATAAATTTGATACTATATAATTGGAGAATTAATGAGTAATTGTTCTCCTCAAAAATTATAAATAATAATTGTATTCATTATTTATTATATAATTAAGACTATTAATAAATAAAATAACTATATAATTATTATAAATTAAATATATTATAATTAATAAATTAGTTAATACTAATCTAATTTAAAATTAGATTATTTAATGTTTTTATACTAATATTATTTGATAGAATATTTGATACAAAAATATAGTTTCTATTAAAATACTTAATAGTATATTAATATTCTTATAATATTAATTTATGGCAAGTTTGTATGGTTGAAATTATTATAAGTTATTATATAAATTATTCATTTTAAATTAGACTTTAAAATTATAATGAGTTTTTTATTATTAATTTAATATTATAACATTAATATAATATAAATTATTATATTAAATAAATATTATATTAATTATATAATTAATATTATTTGATAAATTATAATTTAATATAATTATAAATTCTTAATAAAATTTCATAATTAATTAAATAAATACTTAGTAATTTTAATAATAATTTGTAATTATTTATTTAATTTTAATTTATTAATTAATATCTAATAATTTTAATTATTTTACTAGAATCGGGAAGAGCCTATTTATATATTATTTAGTTATAATATCATATAATACATAATTATTATATATTATTATATATAATATAAGGTAAACAATATTAATTGATAATATTTAATAATTATAATTTATGGCAAATTAAATTTATTTAATACTATATTAATAATTATTATTTAATAATTTTATATAATTTTTATAATTATATAAAATTAGTTATGACTATTAATATAATTGATATTTATAATATTATACAATATAATGTAAAACGATTATCAATATATTAATTATATTATATTTTTGAATTTAATTGTTATATATTATATTAAATTATAATTTGTTAATTAATTTTATAAAATTAATTAACAAATAATATCAATATTAATGAGTAATTAATATAATATATATTATTAACAATTGTATATTAATTTATGATATTGAATTAATTAATTCATATGAGATTTCTCTAATTAAATTATTTGTATATTAGCAATAATCGATTCTTAGTTATAATTATTAAATTCATATAAGAATTTAAATGATTCTTAGTCATAAATCAAATTGTATTTATTTTAAATATTATTTTATTTAATTTTAATAATCAATTAAAATAAATATTATATTTAATATATATTAAATAATATAAAAGAATTTAATTTAATTATATATATAAATTGTTAAATATTAAATATTAATTATAATTTAATTAATTATTCAAAATATTTATTTTTATATCAAATAGATTCATATTTTAAATTATTATTTAATTATTATTATAATATTAAATAATAATAATTATAATAATATTGTTATTATAAAATAATATTAAATTTAAGGGGTTATAGATAATTAATAAAATTATTAATAGGTATGAATAAATAATTAGTTTTATTTGTATTAATTATCCAAAATAAAAATAATTAATTATCGTATTTAAATTATTATAATGTATTAGTTTTCATAATATTATTAATATAATAATAATAAATATTTATTATAATTATTATATATATTAAAACAGATTTAAATAATAATTATTTTATGTTTATATATTAATAATGTTATAATAGTTTAATAGATATAATAATGATAAACTATATTATTATCTTAATTATTATTAATTATAACATTATTATTATTATCTTAATAATAACAGTTAAAGTTATTAATTATTTTAATAATTTATAATACTAATAATATTAGAAATCAAGCTTATTCAAATTAAAATAATGCTAATTTATTAAAATAATTATTAAGTATAAATATAAGTAAAATATTTAATATTTTAAACAATTAATTATTATAATTAGTATATTGATAATAAACAATTAAAATGAATCTGTTTTATAATTTATTAATTAATTAATATTTACAATATTGTATATTAAATTGAATTATTTAATTTAATTATAATATAATACTTATTTAATATTATGTTAATTTATAATATAATTATAAATTATTATTAACTTATAATAATTAATTAATAAATTTTATATATTACATTAATATATTAAATTATAATAGCCAAATTGATAATTATACTATATAATTACTAAATAAAGATTAAAAATAATATTGTAATTTATAAGCCAAGTTATTTTAATTGTTTTCATTATCATTTTCAGATTTTTATATCATATCCATCCCCGTACCTCTACCAAAATGATATTTTAAATTTATCTTATCTTTGTAGGTATATAATTTAACTAATATATAAATAAATAAATTATTATTATAATTATTAATATAATATTACTCTTTAAGAGTGTTGATATTCTTTAATAATAATTAGATTATTATGAATTAAATTATTAAATTATTAAATTTAAATATATTATTATTAAAAATTATATTAATATAATATAATTTATTAAAGTACATATTAATTTTATAATTAATACAATTATAAATTATGATAATATTAATAAGTTAAATTAATATATAAAATAATTAATTATTTAATAGATTATTATATTTTATATAATTTAATAATTTCAAATTATTTTCATAATTATTACATATGGCTAAATAAAAGGTTAATAGATAATATTGATTATATTTAGTTTAATTTTATAAATATATTAAATATAGTTTAATATTCATAAATAATTATTTTATTTATTTGTTAAATATATAATTATACTTATATAATAATATATATAATTAAATTTATATAAATTCAATAATTTTAATTTACATATAATAATCGGTCTAGGATTTATATAATACAAAATAAGAATGATATAATTTATATAACTTAATTTGAAAAAAAGCTTTTTTCAAAATTAAATTATTATAATTATTATTAGTCATAATTATTTTAATTATACTAATTTTATTTAATATTGTTAATTATAATTAACAATATGATTATATTGGAAATAATTGAAATAGTTATTATTAATAATAGATATTATTATTATCTATTAATTTAATAATATTTCTAGAATTAATAAAGATTTAAAAAATAAACTTATTAATTGAACTAGTTCAAATAGTTATGACTATTTCTTATAAAATAATAATAACTAAATTATTAATTTATATTTTATTATATAATTAAATATAGTATATTTCAAATTAATTAATTAACGATATTATTCAACAATAATTATAATTAATTATAATATTTTATCATATATTCGATAAATTAAATGTTATAACTAATATATTAATTATTATTAGTATATTTAATTATATAAATAGATATAATCACAATTTTATTTTAAAATAGTTAATAATTTTATAATAATCAAACAATATAATAATTAAATGTATATGTGAATAGTCTATTGAATCAATAATTTATTAATCAATAATTAAAATATTTATGATTATTTTTAATAATTATTTAACAAAATTCATAAATTATATTATTATTTCACAGCTTATTTATTAATAAATATTGATAATTAAATAATAAAAATTAAATATTTAAAATTTAAAATTATTAATTATTAACATTCAAAAAATTAATAAGCAAAAGATATGAAAAAATAAATCTATTTATCGATCAAGTTCAAATAGTTATGACTATTTGAACAATTATTTATTTAAAATCGTTATGAACTTTTATTTTGACAAAAAATAATTGTTTCAGTTCATAAAAGCTTACCCAAAATAAAATAATACTAATTTCTTAATATTTCAAAAATTAATAAGCAATTATAATTTATTATTATAATAATATTAGTAATTAATATAAAATAGTTAATTAACGATATTTATTAGTTAAATAATGTTAAGAATAATTTTTATGACATTTATTGATATTAATAAATAGTAATAAAAAATTGTCATAATTTTTATAAATTTGTTACAAATTTATACTAAAACATTCAATTATTATATTAACAATAATTTGGACTAATAATTTATAAACAATTATTATTATACAAATAAATAATAAAATACTAATTCAATATTATAATATTTTATTACAAATTTAATAAATATAATTATAAATAATTATATAACAATTATAATTAATTAAGCATAATATATTTTAATATATAATTATAAAATAGATAATTAATATATATAAATTATCAAATAATTAACTATTTTATTATAATTATTATTAATTTATAATTAATATTATTATAAATTATTCAAATTTAATAAATTAATATAACCTATACCTTTTATAAATTTAATTTAATATTTAATTAAATTAATTATTTAATACTATCCTATAATTACATATTTATAATTATATAAATATAAATTTGTAATATATATAATAATTAATATAATATTATAATAATAATATAATTGATTAATATTCTAAAAATTAATGGGTAAGAGATTTTAAAAAATTAATCTATTTACTGAACAACTTTAAATAGTGATGACTATTTGAACAATTATCTAATTCAAATCGTTATGACCTTTTGTTTTGTCATAAAACAATTGTTTTTGTTCATACAAGCTTAATTTGAATAAAATAATTAAATTAATTAATATTCCAAAATTTAATAAGTAAAAATTTTAAAAATAATTTTTTTGAACATGTTCGAATAGTTCTAACTATTTGAACAATTATTTATTTCAAATAGTTTTGACCTTTTGTTTTGTGATAAACCAATTATTTCTATCCATACAAGCTTATTCCGAATAAAATAATTAAATTTATTAATATTCCAAATTTTAATAAGTAAAAATTTAAAAAATAAATTTGTTTTTTGAACATGTTCAAATAGATCTAACTATTTGAATAATTATCTATTTCAAACAGTTATGACCTTTTGCTTGTGATGAACCAATCATTTCTGTCTATATAAGGTTATTCAAAATAAAATAATACTAATTTAATAATATTATAAACAATTAATAAGTAAAAGATTTAAAAACTAAATCTGTTTACCAAGTAAACTCAAATAGTTATAACTGTTTGAACAATTTTTTATTTCTAATAGTTATGATCTTTTGTTTTATCATAAAACAATTGTTTCTATTCATACAAGTTTATTCAAAATAAAATAATACTACTTTATTAATATTTTGCAAATTAATAGGTGGGAGATTTAAAAAATAAATCTGTTTACCAAACAAGTTCAAATAGTCATGTCCATTAGAATAATTATCTATTTCAAATTGTTATGACCTTTTTTTTTATCATAAAACAATTGTTTCTGTTCATACAGAATTATTCAAAATAAAATAATTTTGATTTATTAATATTTTAAAAATTAATAAGAGATTTAAAAACTAAATCTATTTAGTAAACCAGTTCAAATAGTTATGACTATTTGAACAATTATCTATCTCAAATCATAATGATCTTTATTTTGTCATACAACAATTGTTTCCTTTCATACAAGCTTATTCATATTAAAATGATACTAATTTACTAATATTTCAAAAATTAATAAGAAATTTAAAAAATAAATATATTAGTTGAACTAGTTCAAATAGTTAAGACTATCAGAATAATTATCTATTTCAAATCATTCTATCCTTATGTTTAGTCATAAAACAATTATTTTAGTTCATACAAGCTTATTTGGAATAAAATTAGTATTATTAAACTAATTTAACCATTTATGAAATATTAGATTAATTATATTAAGTTAATTATCATAATATTAAATATAATTATTTATTAATTTAAATAATTATAGAGACTTGAAATTATTATAAATATTAAACAATTGTTTAATTAAGATAATATTAATATTTATTATATTAAAATATTTATATATAATTATTAATAACTAATATATATTATAATTTATAATATATTATAAATAATTGTTTAATACTGATTTTAATACTTCATAACTATAGTAACTAATATAATAATTAAATTTAATAATTAATTAATAATAAGTGAACATATTTATTTTTTAAATTTTTATTTATTAATTTTGGAGTTTTAATAAATTTATAAATATTTATTTAGTAATTATATATAACATTATTTGTTCATTAAACTAATAATATTTATAATTAATACATATTATTAATTAATTATTAATCGTTTGAAATAATTAATAATTAAACAATAGATAAATTAAATGGCCATAATTAATATTTTAATAATTAATAATTTTATTTAATTATAAAATTAAATTAGATATAATATTGATATAATTAGAATAGTAATATTCTAATTTAAGTTTAATTTGAAAGCTATTTCAAATTAAAATAATAAAAAATTTAAATAGTTATAACTATTTGAACAATTATCTATTTCAAATCATTATGACCATTTGTTTTATCATAATTATATTATTATTATATTAACTTATAATGATAACTATTATAATCACATTTATACTAGAGTGTTATATTAATAATTTTTATTATATCTATTAAACAAAAAAAAGCTCCCATATATATTAATTACTAATTATTAATTTTTATTATATATTTTTTATTATGATATATGGTTATTAATTATTAAATAAATTAATAATTAACAAATAGATAAATCATTTTAATAATTTAATATTAAAATCAAAATTATTTAATTTAATTATATTATATAAATTTAATGATAAACAAATTAAATTAGATAAATTTATAAGTATAAATATAGTATAAACAGATAATTGTTCAAATATATAATATTATAATATAAATAATTATATAAATTATAATTAAATTAAAGCATAATTAATTTAAAATTTGTCTTAATTATAATTTACGATTATAATATTAATTTTGTAATATTAATTATAATATATTACAATATTTATAATTTAATTTAAATAATTGAAAAATAATATTTTAATATAAATATAATATATAATAATCTAAATTATATTTAATATTATTATATTAAAACTTATTCATTTATTTTTAAATAATTAAATTATTTATTTATTTAAATTATAATTAAAATGTATATACTTATTATATAATAATATTAATTATTACAAATATTTTTATTTGTAATGAATAAATATATTTATTAATATTTATTAATTTTAAATTTATTAATTAATTAATTTAATTAATTATATACAATTTAGTTATTTATATACAAAATATAAAATAACAAAAATTATGAACTAAATATTTATTTACAAATAATAAAATAATATCAATATTATTTAGTGTTAAAAAATTAGAAATAGATATAATAAATGCTTATAAGCAATTTTATTTATTATCAATTTTAAATTATTTTAATTTATGATATTAATTATAATTATAAACATATAATATTATATTGTTAGTAATTATATAATAATTATTAATAATATCTCATTAATATAATATAAAATTAATGAATATTAAAATTAATTATCGGTAATAATAATATATCAATATTGTAATAATTATAATAATATTTAATAATTTTAATTTAATTTAATTTAATTAATAATATTTAATTTTCATTTATAAATATAGTATAATAATATCTAATTTATTAGTTAAATTAATTATAATAATATGTAAATTAAATAAAAAAATAATGTTCACAATATTATTAACTATTTTAAATAATTTTACTATTATAAACAACAATTATATATAATTTATTTCAATTAATATATAGTACTATATAATTAGTAAAATTAATTTAAAATTTAAGTAATAAACAATTGTTTATTTATTCTATTAATTATCTATTTTAAAAAATAATTATTTGATAATATAATTATCAAATATTACTAATTTAATACTATATTACTTAATTATAATAATTATAATTATAATATTACAAAAGGATTAAGTTATTATATTTATTATTAGAACAAGTTAATTACTAATAATTAATATTATTTAGAATAATTTAATAATATATTTGATAAATATACAATAATTGATAATATTGTTAAGATACGAAAGTAATAATATTTATGAATCAAATAAATTAAATCTATTATATTAAACTTGTTTGATATTATATTAATTATATTAATTATTTAATTTTTAGTTATACTTATAAAAATAATTTATAAATAGTTATTAATAAGACAATTAATAAGTAAAAGATTTAAAAAATAAATCTATTTATCGAACAAATTCAAATCATTATGACTATTTGAATAATTCTTTATTTCAAATTCTTATGACTTGTTTTTTGTCATAAAACAATTGTTTCCATCCATACGAGCTTATTTAGATTAAAATAATATTAATATTTCAATAATCAATAAGTAAAAGATTTTTAAAAAATAAGTTTACCAAGTTCCAAATAGCCATGACTATTTGAATAATTATCTATTTTAAATCATTGTACCATTTTGTTTAGTAATAAAACAATTGTTTCAATTCATGTTAGGTTATTTGAAATAAAATAACACCAATTTATTAATATTCCAAAAATTAAAAAGTAAGAGAATTTAAAAAATAAATATGTTTATCGAATAAGTTCAAATAGTTATGACTATCTTAATAATTATCTATTTCAAAACATTACAACCTTTTGTTTTGTCATAAAACAATTGGTTCTATTCATTCAAGCTTATTTCAAATAAAATAATAAAATTTATTAATGTTTCAAAAATTAATAAGTAAAAATTTTAAAAATAAATTTATTTAAAAATTAATGTTCCAAAACTAGTTGTTTCTATTCATACAAAATTATTCAGAATAAAATAATACTATTTTATTACTATTTTAAAAATTAATAAGAGATTTAAAAACTAAATCTCTTTACTGAACCAGTTCAAATAGTTATGACTATTTGAACAATTATTAATCTCCAATTGTTATGATTTTTGTTTTGTCCTAAAACATTTAATTTCTGTTCAACAAGCTTATTCAGAGTAAAATATTGCTAAATTAATAATATCCTAAACATTAATAAGTAAGGATTTAAAAAATAAATGTATTTAGAATATTATTAATTTAGCAATATTTTACTTTGAATAAGCTTGTTGAATAGAAATTAAATGTTTTAGGACAAAACAAAAATCATAACAATTTAAGATAGATAATTGTTCAAATAGTCATAACTATTTGAACTGGTTTGGTAAAGAGATTTAGTTTTTAAATCTCTTATTAATTTTCAAAATAGTAATAAAATAGTATTATTTTATTCTGAATAATTTTGTATGAATAGAAACAATTGGTTTTGGAACATTAATTTTAAATAAATTTATTTTTAAAATTTTTCTTATTAAATTTTGGAACATTAATAATATATATTATTTTATTTGAAATATGCTTGAATGAATGGAACCAATTGTTTTATGTCAAAACAAAAGGTTGTAATGTTTTGAAATAGATAATTATTAAGATAGTCAACTATTTGAACTTGTTCGATAAACAGATGTATTTTTTTAATTCTCTTACTTTTTAATTTTTGAAATATTAATAAATTAGTATTATTTTATTTCAAATAAGCTAACATGAATTGAAGCAATTGTTTTATTACAAAACAAAATATTACAATGATTTGAAGTAGATAATTATTCAAATAGTAATGACTATTTGAACTTGTTTGGTAAACTTATTTCTTAAAAAACTTTTATTTATTAATTGTTGAAATATTAATAAATCAATATTATTTTAATCCGAATAAGCTTGTATGGATGGAAACAATTGTTTTATGACAAAACAAAAAAGTCATAAGAATTTGAAATAAATAATTATTCAGATAATCATAACAATTTGAATTTGTTCGATAAATAAATTTATTTTTTAAATCTTTTACTTATTAATTATCTTATTAATAACTATTTGTAAAATTATTTTTATAAGTATAATTAAAAATTAAATAATTAATATAATATCAAACAAATTTAATATAATAGATTTAATTTATTTGATACATAAATATTATTACTTTAGTATCTTAACAATATTATCAATTATTGTATATTTATCAAATATATTATTTAATTATTAGTAATTAACTTGTTCTAATAATAAATATAATAACTTAATCCTTTTGTAATATTATAATTATAATATATTAGAATAATATAGTATTAAATTAGTAATATTTGATAATTATATTATCAAATAATTAATTCATTTAAAATAGATAATTAATAGAATAAATAAACAATTGTTTATTAATTAAATTTTAAATTAATTTTACTAATTATATAGTACTATATATTAATTGAAATAAATAATATATAATTGTTGTTTATAATAGTAAATATTATTTAAAATAGTTAATAATATTTTGAAAATTATTTTTTATTTAATTTACATATTATTATAATTAATTTAACTAATAAATTAGATATTATTATACTATATTTATAAATGAAGATTAAATATTATTAATTAAATTAAATTAATATTATTAAATATTATTGTTATTATATATTATTATAATTATTGTAATATTGATATATTATTATTACCCATAATTAATTTTATAGTATATTAATGAAATATTATTAATAATAATTATATAATTACTAATATAATAATATTATATGTTTATAATTATAATTAATATCATAAATTAAAATAATTTAAAATTCATAATAAATAAAATTGCTTATAAGCATTTATTATATCTATTTCTAATTTTTTAACACTAAATAATATTGAAATTATTTTATTATTTGTAAATAAAAATTTATTTCATATTTTTTGTTATTTTATATTTTGTATATAAATATATGAATTGTATATAATAATTAAATTAATTAATTAATAAAAATTAATAAATATTAATAAATATATTTATTCATTACAAATAAAATATTTGTTAATTTATATTAATAATTTTATTACTTATAATATATTAATATAAATATATTATAATATTTCTATAATGTTATATTAATACTAACAATTGTTTAATATTAAATTAAATTATTTGATATAATATTTGGCTATTTTATTTCAAATAAATAAATTTTTTATTAAAATTTTTCAATTTTAATAATTAATATATACATATTAACACTAATTTATTAACATTCAAAAAATTAATAAGAAAGAGATTTAAAAAAATAAATTTGTTTACTGAACAAATTCAAATAGTTACTACAATTTGAACAATTGTGTATTTAAAATTGTTATAACCTTTTGATTTGTTATAAGATAATTGTTTGAGTTAATACAAGCTTAAATGGAATAAATTTAATAAATTATTTAATATTATTTCATAAATTTAATATGAAATTAAGAATTATAATATAATTCTATAGGCATAATTAGTTAATATATTAATTTATAAAATTAATTATTCTACAGTATATTACAATTATATTTTGCTATTATAAGTATATAATCATTAATATTAATTATTATTTAAATTATTAATATAAATATTAATTATATATATTTATTATAAATTAGAAATAATTAATTGGATAATTAATTTAATATGCATGTAATCTTATATGCTTGTTATAATATATTAAATTATAAATTAAATTTTTACTTAAAAATTAAGTAATTAAATTTTTAATTACTTAAATCAATTATTTATTAACAATTATTATATTAAAAAATAAGTATAATTTAATAATTAGATTTAATCATTATTATCTGTTAATTAATTATAGTATTTTACTTAATATACTATAATAATTAAATAAGTACGTGATTTAAAAAGTGAATCTGTTTACCGAATTAGTTCAAATAGTTATAGCCATTTCAACAATTATCTATTTCAAATTATTATTACCTTTTGTTTGGTCATATAACAATTGTTTGTTTATCATATAAGCTTATTCGAAATAAAATAATACTAATTTATTAATCTTTCAAAAATTAATAAGAGATTTAGAAAATAAATCCATTTACCAAACTAGTTTATTTAATTATTGATATATAAGTTTATTAATATAATTAATTAATTATATTAAATGATACAATCAATATAAATAATTATTAATTATGATAAATAATTAATATTAAATTATTAATATATTATTTGAATACATATAATTTATATTATTAATTAATTGTATGCAATTATAAATATAATTACAATATAATATTATTGTAAATTAACTATAAATATAATAACTATTATGTAATTATACATAGCACTTAAATGTTATAATAGTATAATTTATTTTACTATTATGATATTTAACTTTCAAATAATATGCATGATTATTAAAAGGATAATATTATATTACTTAATTAATATAATATATATTAATTAACATAACAATTAATAATTTAACTTATTATAAATTATATTAATATAATTATTATATATTTTATTATTGTTTATTTTAATTTGGATTTTTATGAATTCTATTATAAAATATAATATATTTTACTATTACTTAATTATATATAATCTAAATAATATTTATTTTAATATTTGTATAGTATCAATATATTGTTATTAATTAATATTATTAATTAAATGAATAATATAATTATATATATAAATAAATAATTATAATATATTTAGATAAATATCAATATATTATATTTAAGTATAATAGTTTATCTTATAAAAATTAAGATAACTATTTTATCTAATTTAAAGTAATATAAATTATATAATAAATTAATTATATTACTAATTAATTTAACAAATATTATAATAAAATTAATCAATTATTAATCAACTATATAATTAATATATATTATTATAATATAATCATAAACAACAAATTTCTATTTTCTAATATTTATAAAATTATAATAATAAATTAGATTAAATAATTAGATTTATTAAAATATATTAAAATATATAATATACTAATTCAAATAGTTATGACTATTTAATGTTATAATTAAATATATATTATATTAATTAAGTAATATATTATTACTATTTTATTAATAATATTTAATACTATAATTATATAAAATATTTGAATAAATTCATATAAAAACAAAATTTATAATTTATTATTTGTAATTGTAATTTATATATATTAATTAATTAATAAGTTTGATTAATATTAACAATTGCAATAATTTAATATTAAATATTTTATTATAAATATATAATCATTAAATAGATTATACAAATTTTACTTATTACGAATAAGCTTGTATGGACAGAAACAATTGTTTTATGACAAAACAAAAAAGTCATAAGAATTTGAAATAAATAATTATTCATATAGTTATAACGATTTGAATTTATTCAATAAATAGATTTATTTTTAAAATTTTTTACTTATTAATTGTCTTAATATTAATAAATTTGTATTATTTTATTCAAAGTAAGCTTGTATGAACAAATAAAATCATTATATGACAAACCAAAAGGTTATAGCGATTCCAAATCAATAATTGTTCAAATGGCCATAATTATTTAAACTTGTTTGGTAAATAAATAATACTAATTTATAATTAAATAATATTTAATTAGATATAACTTAAAAAATTATTCGAATATTATAATTATTATAATATTGTAGTATATTATTTTAACTATTTATTCAAATATTTGATTACTAATATTTCATAAAATACATATAAATAATTTATATAATTGTTATTATAGTCTATAATAAATAGATAATGATCTATAACTAAATATTTGATTAAACTAATAATATAAAATCTAGTTATTATTATAATTTATATTTAATTAATAATTAAGTTATTATAAATATCAATTATTAATAATTATAAATATCAATAAATTATAATATTTTATTTTTATTTTTTTTGACAATGTATATAGATTGTGTTTATTAATTTGAATTTAAAAAAGTATTTAAATTTTAAAATTAATATAAAATGTTCTTGTAATGGTTTTGTATCTATCCGACGAATTTGGAAACTAAATTAAAAAATGAAAAAATAATGGAGTCGCCACAAATTTTTTTTGGCTAGGTACGATTGGCCACCTATTAAAGTATATCCTTTCAATAAAATCTTAAAATTAATTAAGATATTTATATAATAATATTAACTTATTTATAATTTATAAATAATCTAATTGTAATCCTTTACTAATCAAATAATTTATAATATATTTTGCAATTAGTATAAAATTATACTTATATTAATAAATAATTGTTCATATAGACAAAAATTAACTATTTTTAATTTATTTAAATTAATAATTAATAATTATTTTGTTTTTTAATTATATTACTATTAATAACTATAATTATTATATTAATCAAAATAAGTTATTTAATATTAATATTAAATTTATTATTAATAATTATTAATATTAATTTCAATTTTATTAACAAAAACAATTGTCTTAAATAATAATAATGTTATTATATATAATAAATAATAACTATATAATTTGAAACTATCTATTTATAATTATTAATATGAATAATAAGGGGTTAAATTAAACATTGTTATAGTTACATTAATTTAATTAATATTTATTAATTAAAGATAATGAATAGAATTAATTTAATTAAAATTAATTAAATTAAATGTATTGAATACTAAATATGAATAATTAATACAATTAATATTAATTTAATTGTATTATAATTAAATTAAAGTTAAGCTAATCATGTTAAAATTATTATAATTTAATATATGTTTATAATAATTAACTATATTTATTAAAACTTATAATATATTAAATTATATATTCATTAATTATAATATATTTATATTATTAATTTTTTTATTAAATACTAATTATTAATAAATAGTATATATTTAGTATAGAATATAATTATTATTTATAAGTAAAATATTTACTTTAATTTATAATAGTTATAACAATTAATGAATTTGTTTTATATATAATTAATAAATAAATTATTTAATTATATATATAATATATTAAATATATATTCATTAATTATAATATATTTATATTATTAATTTTTTATTAAATACTAATTATTAATAAATAGTATATATTTAGTATAGAATATAATTATTATTTATAAGTAAAATATTTACTTTAATTTATAATAGTTATAACAATTAATGAATTTGTTTTATATATAATTAATAAATAAATTATTTAACTATAATTATCTATTTAGAATTATAAAAGCTTATAATATTTATAACAATATTATATATATATAATTTACAACTATATTAATAATCATATTAGTAATAATTTATAATTTATTATTCATAAATTAGTTGAGTGTTAATTAATTTAAATAATTTTAATATTATTTAAAATTAATAATAATAATAATAATATTTAATTATTATAATTGATAATACTAATTTATTTAAAAAATATTTTTAATTATTAATTGTTTCAAAAAAATTAAATCTAATTATCTTTAATTATAATTAAAAATTAAGAAAATTAAATCATTATTAAACAATTCAGTAAATAAGATTATTTAAATAGATTGTAATTATATGTTTCCATTATTTCATAAGTAAAATATACTACTACTAATCATATATTATTTAATATATATAAATAAATATATATTAATTACACAATATCTTTAATTATATATTAATAATTTAAAAAAGTTAATGTTTATTAAATAATTTATAATAATTAATATTATTATATTTGTAGTAATGGGTAATAATAAATTACCATTTAAAAAATAATTTAATATATTTTCCCTAATTTTTTCCAAAATTATAAAATTAGTAATTATATATTATTATTACCCATTACTACAAATATAATAATATTAATTATTATAAATTATTCAATAAATAATT
>NW_019168495.1:0-99684 GCF_002303985.1 Durio zibethinus
GTTTAAATAATTATGATTATTTCAACAATTATCTAGTTGAAATTGCTATAACCTTTTGTTTTGTCATAAAATAATTTTTTCAGTTCATACAAGCTTATTTCAAATAAAATAATACAAATTTATTAACATTAAGACAATTAATAAGTAAAAGATTTAAACAATAAATCTGTTTACCTAATAAGTTCAATTATGACTATTTGAACAATTATTTATTTCAAATTGTTATGAATTTTTGTTTTGTTATAAAACAATTGCTTTTGTTCATACAAGCTTATTCAAAATAAAATAATATTAATTTATTAATATTTCGACAAATAATAAGTAAATGATTTAAAAAATAAATATGTTTTCCAAACTAGTTTAAATAGTCATGACTATTTGAATAATTATCTATTTCAAATCATTGTAACTATTTGTTTCATAATAAAACAATTGTTTTAGTTCATATAAGCTTATTTGAAATAAAATAATACTAATTTATTAATATTCCAAAAATTAATGAGTAAGAGAATTAAAAAATGATTCTATTTACCAAACATGTTCAAATAGTTATGACTATCTGAATAATTATCTATTTCAAAACATTATGACCTTTTGTTTTATCATAAAACAATTGGTTTTGTTCATGCAAGTTTATTTCAAATAAAATAATATAAATTTATTAATATTCCAAAAATTAATAAGTATAAGTTTAAAAAATAGAATGTTTTCTAAATACATTCAAATAGTTATGACTATTTGAAGAATTATCTATTTTAAATCATTATAACCTTTTGTTTTGTCATAAATCAATTGTGTCTATTCATAAAAGCTTATTCAAAATAAAATAATATTAATTTATTAAAATTCCAAAAATTAAAAGGTAAAAGATTGAAAAAATAAATCTGTTTACCAAGCAAATTTAAATAGTTATGACTATTTGAACAATTATTTATTTCAAATCATTAAAACAATTGTTTCTATTCATTCAATTTTATTTGAAATAAAATAATACTAATTTTTTAAGATTTTAAAAATTAATAAGTCGGAGATTTAAAAAATAAATTCGTTTACCATATAAATTCAAATAGTCATGTCCATTTGAATTATTATCTATTTCAAATCAGTATGACATTTTATTTTGTCGTAAAACAATTGTTTCTATTCATACAAAATTATTCAAAATAAAATAATGCTAATTTTTTAATATTTCAAAAATTAATAAGAGATTTAAAAGTTAAAATTTGTTTATCAAACCAGTTCAAATCATTATGATGTTTGTTTTGTCATAAAACAATTGTTTCTGTTCAAACAAGCTTATTCAGAGTATAATATTGCTAAATTAATAATATTCTAAAAATTAATAAGTAGGAGATTTAAAATATAAATGTGTTTGTTGAACCAGTTCAAATAGTCAAATCTATTTATCTATTTCAAATCTTTGTTACCTTTTTTTTAGTCATAAAATAAAATTTCAATTCATACATGCTTATTCAAAATAAAATAATACTAATTTAGTAATATTCAAAAAATTAATACATAAGAAATTTAAAAAAATAAATCTATTTACCAAACAAGGTCAAATAGTTATGATTATTTAAATAATTATTTATTTAAAATAAACATGACCTTTTGTTTTATCATAAAACAATTGTTTCAGTTCATAAAAGCTTATTTGAAATAAAATAATAGTACTTTATTAATATTTCAAAAATTGATAAAGTAGAGATTTAAAAAATAAGTCAATTTATTGAATCAGCTTAAATAATTATGGCCATTTAAACAATTATCTATTTCAAATTGTTATGAAAATTTGTTTTCTCATAAAACAATTACTTTTATCATGCATGCCTTTTCGAAATAAAATAATACTAATTTATTAATATTTCAAACATTTATAAGTAAGTGATTTGAAAAAATAAATTTATTTATCAAACCAGTTCCTATTTGAACAATTATCTATTTCAAATTGTTATAACCTTTTGTTCTATTATAAAATAATTGTTTCAGTTCGTATAAGCTTATTCAAAATAAAATAATACTAATTTAATAATATTCTAAAAATTAATAACTAAGAGATTTAAAAAATAAATTTATTTGCCGAAGTAGTTCAAACAATTAAAACTACATGAATAATTATCTACTTTAAATCATTGTGACCTTTTGTTTTATCATAAAACAATCGTTTCAGTTCATACAAGCTTATTCAAAATAAAATAAAACTAATTTATTAATATTCCAAAATTTAATAAGTAAGTGATTTTAAAAGTGAATCTATTTACCAAATCAGTTAAAATAATTATGGCCATGTTAACAATTATCTATTTCAAAACATTATTACCTTTTGTTTTGTCATATAAGAATTGTATTTGAACATTCAAGCTTATTCGAAATAAAATAATACTAATTCATTAATCTTCAAAAGTTAATAAGAGATTTAAAAAATAAATCTATTTACCAAACTAGTTCAAATAGTTATGACTAGTTCAAATAGTTATGACTATTTGAACAATTGTAAACTTCAAATCATTGTAACCTTTTGTTCTATCATAAAACAATTATTTTTGTTCATACAAGTTTATTCGAAATAAAATAACGCTAATCTAATAACATTCAAAAATTTAATAACTAAGAGAATTAAAAAATAAATTTGTTTGTCGAACCAGTTCAAATATTTAAAACTATATCAATTATCTATTTTAAATCATTATGACCTTTTCTTTTGTCATAAAATAGGTTTTGTTGAATTCATACTAGCTTGTTTGGAATAAAATAAAATAAATTTATTGATATTTCAAAAATTAATAAGAGATTTAAAAAATATTTATGTTTACCTAACTAGTTCAAATAATTATGACTACTTGAACAATTATATATTTTAAATCATTATGACATTTTGTTGTCATAAAATAAATGTTTTTGTTCATATAAGTTTGTTTGAAATAAAGTAATACTAATCTATTAATATTTCAAAAATTAATAAAAGATTTAAAAAATAATTATGTTTATCAAACTAGTTCAAATAGTTATGAATATTTAAGTAATTATTTATTTCAAATCATTATGACTTTTTGTTCAGTTATAAAATAATAGTTTCTATTCATACAAGCATATTTAGATTAAAATAATACTAATTTATTAATATTTCAACAACTAATAAGCAAACAATTTTTAAAATAAATATGTTTACCGAACTAGATCAAATAATCATGACTATTTGAATAATTATCTATTTCAAATGTTATGACCTTTTATTTTGTCATAAAAGAATTGTTTCAATTCATATAAGCTTATTCAAAATAAAATAATCTAATTTATTAATAATCCAAAAATTAATAATAAAGAGATTTAAAAAATGAATCTATTTACTGAACAAATTTAAATAACTATGACTGTTTGAATAATTATCTATTTAAAATGGATATGACCTTTTGTTTTGTCATAAATGAATTTTTTTCTATTCATCCAAGCTTATTTCAAATGAAATAATACAAATTTGTTAATATTAAGACAATTAATAAGTAAAAGATTTAAAAAATAAATCTATTCACCAAATAAGTTCAAATCATATGTTTATTTGAGCAATTATTTATTTCAACTTGTTATGACTTTTTGTTTTGTAATAAAGCAATTATTTCTATTCATACAAGTTTATTTGAATTAAAAATAATATTAATTTATAAATATTTTGACAATTAATAAGTAAAAGATTTTTAAAAAAATGTTTACTGAACAAGTTCAAATAGTCATAACTATTTGAATAATTATCTATTTCAAATCATTATGACCTTTTCTTTTTGTAATAAAACACTTGTTTCAATTCATATAAGCTTATTTGAAGTAAGATAATACTAATTTATTAATATTCCAAAAATTAATGAGTAAGAGAATTAAAAAGAATATGTTTACCGAATAAGTTCAAATAGTTATGATTATCTAAATAATTATCTATTTCAAAACATTATGACATTTGTTTTGTCATAAAACAATTGGTTCTATTGATGCAAGCTTATTTCAAATAAAATAATTTAGATTTATTAATATTCCAAAAATTAATAAGTAAAATTTAAAAAATAAATATATTTTCTAAACACGTTCAAATAGTTATGACTATTTGGAGAATTATCTATTTCAAATTGTTGTGACATTTTGTTTTATCATAAACTAGTTGTTTCTATTTGTAAAAGCTTTTTTGAAATAAAATAATACTAATTTATTAAAATTCAAAAAATTAATAACTAAAAAATTTAAAAAGTAAATTTGTTTACCAAGCAAGTTTAAATAGTTATGATTATTTGAATAATTACTTATTTCAAATTGTTATTATCTTTCATTTTGTCATAAAACAATTGTATCTATTCATACAATTTTATTCAAAATAAAATAATACTAATTTATTAGTATTCTAAAAATTAATAAGTTTGAGATTTAAAAAATAAATCTATTTATCAAACAAGTCCAAATAGTTATGTCCATTTGAACTATTTTCTATTTCAAATCGTAATGACATTTTGTTTTGTTGTAAAACAATTGTTTCTGCTCATGCAAAATTATTCAGAATAAAATAATACCAATCTATTATTATTTTGATAACTAATAAGAGATTTAAAAATGAAATCTATTTACCGAAATTGTTCAAATAGTTATGACTATATGAACAATTTAAATCTCAAATCTTTATGATCTTTATTTCTCAAAAAATAATTTTTTCTGACATAAGCTTATTTGGATTAAAATAATACAAATTTAATAATATTCCAAAAATTAGTAACTAAAAGATTTAAAAAATATATGTGTTTGACGAACCAATTCAAATAGTTAAGACTGTTAAAACAATTATATATTTCAAATCATTTTTAACTTTTTGTTTAGTCATAAAACAATTATTTCAGTTCATACAAGCTTATTCAGAATAAAATAATACTAATTTATTAACATTTGAACTATTAATGAGCAAGCGATTTAAAAAAATAAATTTGTTTACCATACAAGTTGAAATAGATTTGACTATTTGAACAATTATTTGTTTAAAGTCATTATGACCTTTTGTTTTGTCATAAATCAATTGTTTCAATTCATAAAAACTTATTTGAAATAAAATAATACTACTTTATTAATATTTCAAAATTTAATAAGCAAGAAATTTAAAAACTATAGTTGTTTTCTGAACCACTTCGAGTAGTTATGACTATTTGAACAAATATCAATATCAAATTGTTATGATCTTTGTTTTCTCATAAAACAATTATTTTTTATCATACAAACTTATTCGAATAAAAATAATACTAATTTAATAATATTCTAAAAAGTAATAAGAGATTTAAAAAATAAATGTGCTTGTCAAACCAGTTCAAATAGTTAAGACTATTAGAATAATTATCTATTTCGAATTGTTTTGACCTTTTGTTTAGTCATATAATAATTATTTCAATTCATACAAGCTTATTTGGAATAAAATAATACTAATTTATTGACATTCAAAAAATTAATGAGCATGAGATTTGAAAAAATAAATCTGTTTACTGAACAAGTTCAAATAGTTATAGCTATTTCAACAATTATCTATTTAAAAACATTATGACCATTTATTTTGTCATAAAACAATTCTTTTAGTTTATAAAAGCTTATCCAAAATAAAATAATACTACTTTATTAATATTTCAAAAATTAATAAGCAAGATATTTAAAAAATAAATCAGTTCAAATAATCATGGCCATTTAAATAACTATCTATTTTAAATCATTATTACCTTTTGTTTTGTCATAAAACAATTGTTTTTTATCATACAAGCTTTTTCAAAATAAAATAATGCTAATTTATTAATATTTCAAGAATTAATAAGAGATTTAAAAAAAAAATTGTTTGCTGAACCAGTTCAAATAGTTAGATTTGTGAACAATCATCTATCTCAAATTGTTATAACCTTTGTTCTATCATAAAACACTTGTTTCTATTTATATAAGCTTATTCGAAATAAAATAATAATAATTTAGTAATATTCTAAAAATTAATAATTATGAGATTTAAAAAATAAATTTGTTTGTTGAACTAGTTCAAATAGTTAAAACTATATGAATAATTATTTATTTCAAATTATTATAACCATTTGTTTTGTCATAAAACAATTTTTTTTGTTAATATAAGTTTCTTCAAAATAAAATAATACTAATTTATTAATATGTAGAAAAGTAATCAGTAAGAGATTTAAAAAGTAAATCTGCTTGTAAAACTATTTCAAATCATTATAACCTTTTATTTTGTCATCAAACAATTAGTTCTATTTGTAGTATTTTATTAGGAATAAAATAATGCAAATGTAATAATATTTTGAAACATTATAACCAAGAAAATTAAAAAAAAAAACTTAATTGATGAACCAATTTAAATAGTTAAGACTATATGAATGGTTATCTATTTTAAATCGTTACGACCTTTTCTTTTGTCACAAAACAATTATTTTGTTTGTACAAGCTTATTCGGATTAAAATAATACTAATTTCATAATATTTCAAAAATTAATAAGCAAGAGATTTAAAACATAAATTTGTTTATCGAATCATTTCAAATGGTTAAGACTATTAGAATAATTATATACTTCAAATCATTTTGATCTTTTGTTTAATCATAAAACAATTGTGTCAATTCATACAAGCTTATTCATAATAAATTAATACTAATTTATTAACAGTTCAAAATTTAATAAGAAAGAGATTTAAAAAATAAATTTATTTACCGAACAAGTTCAAATAGTTATTATTATTTGAATAATTGTATATTTAAAATCATTATAACCTTTTGATTTGTCATAAACTAATTGTTTTAGTTAACACAAGCTTAGATGAAATAAAATAATACTAATTTATTAATATTTTCTAAATTAATAAGTAAGAAATTTAAAAAATAAATCTATTTACGAAATTAGTTAAAATAATTATAGCCATTTGAATGATTATCTATTTCAAATCATTATGACCTTTTATTTTGTTATAAAACAATTATTTTTAATAATATAAGCTTATTCAAAATAAAATAATATTCATTGATTAATATTTCAAATATTAATAAGTAACAAATTTAAACAATAAATCTATTTACTGAACTAGTTCAAATAGTTATAACTATTTGAACAATTATCAATCTCAAATTGTTAAAATCTTTGTTTCATCATAAAATAATTATTTTTAATCATAGAAGCTTATTCGGTTAAAAATATTACTAATTTAATAATATTCTAAAAATTAATAAATAAGAGATTTAAAAAATAAATGTGTTTGCTAAACCAGTTCAAATAGTTAAAACTATTAGAATAATTATCTATTTTAAATTGTTAAGACCTTTTATTTAGTCATAAAATATTTGTTTGTCTTACAAGCTTATTCAAAATTTTTGAACATTTGAAAAATTAATAAGCAAAAGATTTGAAAAAATAAATCTGTTTACTAAACAAGTTTAAATAGTTATGACTATTTTAACAATTATTTATATAAAATCATTATAGTGACTATTTTAACAATTATTTATGTAAAATCATTATAACCTTTTGTTTTGATGTAAAACAATTATTTCAGTTCACAAAAGCTTATCCAAAATAAAATAATACTAATTTCTTAATATTTCAAAAATTAATAAGCAAGAGTTTAAAAAATAAATTTGTTTATCGAAAAAATTAAAATAGTTATGACTACTTAAACAATTGTTTATTTAAAATCGTTATGACCTTTTGTTTTGTTACAAAACAATTGTTTCAGTTCATACAAGCTTATTCAAAATAAAATAATTCTAATTTTTTAATATTTCAAAAATTAATAATTAAGTGATTTAAAAAGTGAATCTATTTGCTGAATCAGTTCAAATAATTATGGCCATTTCAATAATTATCTATTTCAAATCATTATCATCTTTTGTTTGGTCATATAACAATTGTTTTTATCATACAAGCTTATTTGGAATAAAATAATACTTTTTTATTAATCTTTTAAAAATTAATAAGTAGGAGTTTAAAAAATAAATCTGTTTACTGAACCAGCTTAAATAGTTATGACTATTTGAATAATTGTATACTTCAAATCATTATAATATTTTTTATTATGTCATAAAACAATTATTTTTGTTCGTACAAGCTTATACGAAATAAAATAATACAACTCTAATAATATTCCAAAAATTAATAACTAAGAGATTTAAAATATGAATTTTTTTGCTAACCTAGTTCAAATAGTTAAGACTATATGAACAACTATCTAATTGAAATCGTTATGACATTTTGTCTTGTCAAAAACAATTTTCTCAATTCATACTAGCTTATTCGGAATAAAATAAAATGAATTTATTAGTATTTCAAAAATTAATAAGTAAGAGATTAAAAAAATTCTATTTACCTAACCAGTTCAAATAATTATGATTATTTGAATAATTATCTATTTCAAATCATTACGACCTTTTGTTTTGTCATAAAATAAATGTTTTTGTTCATAGAAGCTTGTTCGAAATAAAATAATATTAATCTATTAATAATTCAAAAATTAATAATAGATTTTAAAAAAAATCTATTTATCAAACTAGTTCAAATAATTATGAATATTTAAGCAATTATTTATTTCAAATTGTTATGACTCTTTGTTCTCTTATAAAATAATAGTTTCTATTCATACAAGCTTATTTAGATTAAAATAATACTAATTTATGAATATTTTTATAATTAATAAGTAAAAAATTTAAAAACTAAATGTGTTTATTGAACTAGATCAAATAGTCATGACTATTTGAATAATTATCTATTTTAAATCATTATGACCTTTTGTTTTTTCATAAAAAAATTATTTCAATTCATATAAGGCTATTCAAAATAAAATAATACTATGTTATTAATATTCTAAAAATTAATAATTAAGAGATTTAAAAAAATGAATCTATTTACCGAACAAGTTTAGATAATTATGACCATTTGAACAATTATCAATTTGGAAATGTTATAACCTTTTGGTTTATCATAAAATGATTTTTTCTATTCATACAAGCTTATTTCAAATAAAATAATACAAATTTATTAACATTAAGAAAATTAATAAGTAAAAAATTACAAAAATAAATTTGTTTATCGAACAAGTTCAAAACGTTATAATTATTTGAATAAATATTTATTTTAAATTCTTATGACTTTTTTGTTTTGTCATAAAACAATTGTTTTTGTCAATATGAGTTTATTCATATTAACATAATATTAATTTATTAATATTTTGACAATTAATAAGTAAAAGATTTTTAAAAAAATGCTTATCGAACAAGTTTCAATAGTCATGACTATTTGAATAATTATCTACTTCAAATCATTGTGACCTTTTGTTTTGTAATAAAACAATTGTTTCAATTCATGTAAGCTTATTTGAAATAAAATAATACTAATTTATTATTATTCCAAAAATTAAAGAGCAAGAGAATTAAAAAAATATATGTTTACTAAACAAGTTCAAATAGTTATTACTATCTGAACAATTATCTATTTGAAAATACTATGACCTTTTGTTTTGTTATAAAACAATTGGTTTTGTTCATGCAAGCTTATTTCAAATAAAACAATATAAATTTATTAATGTTTCAAAAATTAATAAGGAAAAATTTTAAAAATAAATCTATTTTTTAAACACATTCAAATAGTTATGACTATTTAAATAATTTTCTATTTTAAATCATTATGACTACTTGTTTTGTTGTAAACCAATTGTTTCTATTCAAAAAACCTTATTAAGAATAAAATAATGCTAATTTATTAATATTCCAAAATTAATAAGTAAAAGACTTTAAAAATAAGTTTGTTTACCGAGCAAGTTCAAATAGTTGTGACTATTTGAACAATTATTTATTTCAATTCGTTATGATCCTTTGTTTTGTCATAAAATAATTGTTTATTTTTATATAAGTTTATTCAAAATAAAATAATACTAATTTATTAATATTCTAAAAATTAATAAGTTGAAGATTTAAAAAATTTATTTATTTACTAAGCAAGTTCAAATAGTCATATCCATTTGAACTATTATCTATTTCAATTCATTATGACATTTTATCATAAAAAAATTGTTTCAAATAAAATAATACTAATTTATTACTATTTTGAAAATTAATAAGATATTTAAAAACTAAATCTCTTTACCGAACAATTTAAATAGTTATAATTATTTGAATAATTATCTATCTCAATTCGTTATATCTTTATTCTATCCTAAAACATTTATTTCTATTAATACAAGCTTATTCGGAGTAAAATATTGCTAAATTAGTAATATTCTAAACATTAATAAGTAAAGATTTAAAAAATAAATATGTTTACCAAATCAGTTCAAATAGTTTAAACTATTAGAATAATTATCTATTTCAAATTGTTCTGACATTTTGCTTAGTTATAAAATAATTGCTTTAGTTCATACACGTTTATTCGAAATAAAATAATACTAATTTATTAATATTTAGAAAATTAATAAGTAAGAAATTAAAATAAATCTATTTACCGAACAAGTTCAAATAGTTTTGACTATTTGAATAATTATCTATTTAAAATCACTATGACCTTTTATTTTATCATAAAACAATTGTTTCAGTTCATAAAAGCTTATTTGAAATAAAATAATATTACTTTATTAAAATTATAAAAATTAATAAGTTAGAGATTTAAAACATAAATTAGTTTACCAAATCAGTTCAAATAGTTATAACCATTTAAGCAATTATCTATTTCAAATCATTATTAACTTTATTTTGTCATAAAACAATTATTTGTCATCATATGAGCCTATTCAAAATAAAATAATACTAATTTATTAATATTTCAAAAATTAATAAGTAGGACATTTAATAATAAATTTATTATCGAACTAGTTCAAATAGTTAAGACTATTTGAACAATTATATATTTTAAATTGTTATAACTTTTTGTTCTATCATAAAATAATTATTTCTGTTTATACAAGCTTATTCGAAATAAAATAATACTAATGTAATAATATTCTAAAAATTAATAACTAAGAAATTTAAAAAAAAATTATTTACTGAACCATTTCAAATAGCTAAGACTATATGAACAATTCTTTATTCAAATTGTTATGACCTTTTGTTTTGTCGTAAAATAATTTTTTTCAATTCTTACTAACTTATTTGAAATAAAATAAAACAAATTTATTACTATTTCAAAAATTAATTAGTAAGAGATTTAAAAAATAATTCTGTTTGTTGAACCAGTTCAAATAATTATATCTATTTCAACAATTATCTTTTTCAAATTGTTGTGACCTTTCGTTTTGTCATAAAACAAATGTTTTTATTCATATAAATTTGTTCAAAATAAAATAATACTAAGATATTAATATTTTAAAAATTAATAAGATATTTTAAAAATAAATCTGTTTATCAAACTAGTTCAAATAGTTATGATTATTTAAGCAATTATATATTTTAAATTGTTATAACTTTTTGTTCTATTATAAAATAATAGTTTCTATTCATATAAGCTTATTCAGATCAAAATAATACTAATCTATTAATATTTTGACAATTAATAAGTTAAAATTTTAAAAATAAATATGTTTACCAAACTAGATCAAACAGTCATGACTATTTGAATAAGTATCTATTTCAAATCATTATGATCTATTGTTTTATCATAAAAAAATTATTTCAATTCATATAAGGTTATTTGAAATAAAATAATACTATTATATTAATATTCTGAAAATTAATAATTAAGAGATTTAAAAAATGAATCTATTTATCAAATAAGTTTAAATAATTATGACTATTTGAATAATTATTGATTTGGAATTGCTATAACCTTTTGGTTTGTCATAAAATGATTATTTATGTTCATACAAGCTTTTTTCAGATAAAATAATACAAATTTATGAATATTAAGACAAGTAATAAGTAAAAGATTTAAAAAATGAATTTGTTTATGAAATAAGTTTAAATTGTTGTGACTGTTTGAATAATTATTTATTTCAAATTCTTATGACTTTTTTTGTTTTGCCATAAAACAATTATTTCTATCCATACAAGCTTATTTAGATTAAAATAATATTAATCTATTAATATTTTGACAATTAATAAGTAAAAGATTTTAAAAATATATGTTTACCAAACAAGTTAAAATAGTCATGACTATTTGAATAATTATCTACTTCAAACCATTGTGACCTTTTGTTTTGTAATAAAACAATTATTTCAATTCATGTAAGCTTATTTGAAATAAAATAATTCTAATTTATTAATATTTTAAAAATTAAAGAGTAAGAGAATTAAAAAAAATAAATCTATTTACCAAACAAGTTCAAATAGTTATGACTATCTAAACAATTATCTATTTCAAAACATTATGACCTTTTGTTTTGTCATAAAACAATTAGTTCTATTCATGCAAGCTTATTTCAAGTAAAATAATATAAATTTATTACTGTTCCAAAAATTAATAAGTAAAAATTAAAAAAATAAATATATTTTTTGAACACATTCAAATAGTTATGACTATTTGAACAATTATCTATTTTAAATCATTATAACCATTTTTTTTATCATAAACCAATTGTTTTTGTTGAAAAAACCTTATTCAAAATAAAATAATACTAAGTTATTAATAGTTCAAAATTAATAAGTAAAAGATTTTAAAAATAAATTTGTTTATCGAGCGAGTTTAAATAGTTATGACTATTTAAATAATTATTTATTTCAAATCATTATCATCTTTTGTTTTGTCATAAAACAATTGTTTCTATCCATACAAGTTTACTTGGAATAAAATAATACTAATTTATTAATATTTTAAAAATTAAAATGTTGAAGATTTAAAAAAAAATATATTTACTGAACAAGTTCAAATAGTCATGTCCATTTGAACAATTATCTATTTCAAATCGTTATGATATTTTGTTTTATCGTAAAATAATTGTTTATATTCATATAAAATTATTCACAATAAAATATTACTAATTTATTACTATTTCAAAAATTAATAAGAGATTTACAAACTAAATCTCTTTACCGAACCAGTTCAAATAGTTATGACTATTGAAATATTAATAAATTTATATTATTTTATTTGGAATAAGTTTGTATGAACAGAAATAATTGTTTTATGAAAAAACAAAATGTCATAACGATTTGAAATAGATAATTATTCAAATAGTCATAACTATTTGAACTTGTTCGGTAAATAGATTCATTTTTTAAATCTCTTATTCAATAATTTTTGGAATATTAGTAAATTAATATTATTTTATTTCGAATAAGCCTATATGAAGTAATCAATTGTTTTTTGATGAAACAAAAGGCCATAACGATTTGAAATAGATAATTATCAAATAGTTATGACTATTTAATCTTGTTTGGTAAACATATTTTTTTAACATCTTTACTTATTATTGTCAAATATTAATAAATTATTTTAATCCAAATAAACTTGAATGAACAAAAACAATTATTTTATGATATAACAAAAAGTCATTACGATTTGAAATAAATAATTGCTCAAATAGTCATAACTATTTTAACTTACTCAGTAAACAAATTTATTTTTTAAATCTTTTACTTATTAATTGTCTGAATATTAATAAATTTGTATTATTCTAATTGAAATAAGCTTGTATGAACAAAAAAAAATCCTTTATGACAAAAAAAAAAGGTTTAGCTATTTGAAATAAGTAATTGTTCAAATAGTCATAACTATTTGAAGTTGTTCAATAAATGGCTTTACTTTTTAAATCTCTTACTTATTAATTTTCAAAATATTAACAAATTAGAATTATGTTATTTCAGATAAGCTTGTACGAATAGAAACAATTGTTTTGTGACAAAACAAAAGGTCATAATGATTTGAAATAGATAATTGTTTAAACAAACAGTAATTATTTGAATTGGTTAGGCCAACAGATTCATTTTTTAAATCCGTTGCTTATTAATTTTTGAAATATTAATAAATTAGAAATATTTTATTTTGAATAAGACTATATCAATGGAAACAATTGTTTTATGACAAAACCAATGGTCATAACGATTTGAAATAAATAATTATTCAAATTGTTATAAATAATTGAACTAATTTGGTAAATAGATTTATTTTTAACTCTCTTATTAATTTTTAAAATATTAATAAATTAATCTTATTTTATTTTGAACGAACTTATTTGAACAAAAATATTTTTTTTACAACAAAATAAAAAGTTATAACGATTTGAAATTAATAATTATTCATATAGCCTTATTATTTGAACTAGTTGGCAAACAAATTTATTTTTTAAATCTCTTAGTTATTAATTTTCATAATATTATTAGATCAGTATTATTTTATTTCAAATAAACTTGTATGAACTTAAATAATTATTTTAAGATTAAATAAAAGGTTATAATGGTTTGAAATGTATAGTTGTTCAAATAATCATAATTTTTCAAATAGTCATAACTATTTCAACTATTTTTATAAACAGATTTATTTTTAAAAATCCTACTCATTAATTTTTGAAATATTACTAAATTAATATTATTTTATTCTGAATAGGCTTATATGATGAAAAACAATTGTTTTATGATAGAACAAAAGTTCACAATGATTTGAAATAAATAATTGTTCAAATGGCCATGATTATTTAAACTGATTTGATAAATTGATTTATTTTTTAAATCTCCAACTTCTCAATTTTTGAAATATTAATAAAGTTATATTATTTTATTTTAGATCAGCTTTTATGAACAGAAACAATTGTTTTATTATAAAACAAAAGGTCATAACAATTTTAAATAGATAATTGTTCAAATAGTCATAACAATTTTAACTTGTTTGGTAAATAGATTTATTTTTTAAAATTTCTTACTTATTAATTTTCTTAATGTTAATAAAATAATATTATTTTATTTTGAATAAGCATGTATGAATTGAAACAATTATTTTATAATTGAATAAAAGGTTAGAATGATTTTAAAAAGATAATTGTTCAATAGTCTTAACTATTTGAATTGGTTCGACAAACGTATTTATTTTTTAAATCTCTTATTAATTTTAGAATATTATTAGTTTTGTAATATTTTACTCCAAAGAAGTTTTCATGAATACAAACTATGACAAAACAAAGATCATAACGATTTGAGATAGATAATTATTCAAATAGTCATAATTATTTGAACTGATTCGATAACCAGATTTAGGCTTTAAATCTCTTATTAATTTTTGAAGTATTAATAAATTTATGTTATTTTATTCTAAATAATTTTTTATGAATAAAAATAATTATTTTATGACAAAACAAAATGTCATAATGATTTGAAATAGATAATAATTCAAATGGACATATGACTTTTGAACTAGTTCAGTAAACAAATTAATTTTTTAAGTCTACAACTCATTAATTTTATAATAATAATAAATTAGTATTATTTTATTTTGAATAAACTTGTATGAATAGAAACAATTGTTTTATGACAAAACAAAAGATTATAACAATTTAAACTAAGTAATTGTTCAAATAGTCATGACTATTTGAACTCACATGCTAAACAGATTTTTTTTTAATCTTTTACTTATTAATTTTTGGAATTTTAATAAATTATTATTATTTTATTTCAAATAAGTTTGTGTAAATAGAAACAATTGGTTTATGACAAAACGAAAGGTCATAATAATTTGAAATAGATAATTGTTCAAATAGTCAAAATTATTTGAACGTGTTAGGAAAACCTATTTATTTTTTAAACTTTTACTTATTAATTTTGAAATATTAATAAATGTATATTATTTTATTCTTGCACAAATATTACAACTTGTTTTATGACAAAACAAAAGGTCATAATGTTTTGAAATAGATAATTGTTTAGATTGTCATAACTATTTGAACTTGTTCAATAAATAGATTCTTTTTTTTTAATTCTCTTACACATTAATTTTTGAAATATTAATAAATTAGTATTATTTTAGTTCAAATAGGCTTATATGAACAAAAACAATTATTTTATTACAAAAGAAAAGGTCATAATGATTTGAAATAAATAATTATTCAAATAGTCATGACTATTTAAACTTGTTTGGCAAACATATTTATTTTTTAAATCTTTTACTTATTAATTTTCAAAATATTAATAAATTAAAATTATTTTAATCCGAATAAGCTTTTATAAATAGAAACAATTGTTTTATGGCAAAACAAAAAGTCATTACAAGTTAAAATAAATAATTGTTCAAATAGTCATAACAATTTGAACTTATTCACTAAATAGATTTATTTTTTAAATCTTTTACTTATTAATTGTCTTAATATTAATAAATTTGTATTATTTTATTCGAAATAAGCTTGTATGAACAGAAAAAAAATCATTTTATGACAAAATGAAAGGTTATAGCAATTTCAAATAAATAATTGTTCAAATAGTCATAATTATTTAAACTTGTTTGGTAAATAGAATCATTTTTTAAATCTTTTAATTATTAATTTTTGGAATATTAATAACTTAATATTATTTTATTTTAAATAAGCTTACATGAAAATAAAAAATATTTTTATGACAAACCAAAAAGTCATAACGATTTGATCTAGTTCAATAAACATATTTATTTTAAAAATTTTTTACTTATTAATTGACAAAATTTTAGTAAATTAGTATTATTTTAACCCAATTAAGCTTGTATGAGCATATAACAGAACAAAAAGTCATAATGATTTGAAGTAAATAATTGCTCAAGCAATCATAACTATTGAACTAGTTTGATAAATAGATTTATTTTTTAAATCTCTTATTAATTTTTAAAATATTAATAGGAATAGTGTTATTTTGTTTCAAATAAACTTATATGAACAAAAACATTTGTTTTATGATAAAACAAAAAGGTCATAATGATTTTAAATAGATAATTGTTCAAATAGTCATAATTATTTACGTTGGTTAGGTAAACAAAGTTATTTTTTAAATCTCTTATAATTTTTAAAATATTAATAAATTCATTTTATTTTATTCTGAATAAGCTACTATGAATTAAAAAATTTGTTTTATGAAAAAAATAAAAGTTCATAATGATTTGAAATAGATAATTATTTATAAAGTCTTAATTATTTGAACTGGTTTGGCAAACAAATTTATTTTTTAAATCTCTTAGTTATTAATTTCTGGAATATTATTAGATTAATATTATTTTATTTTGAATAAGCTAGTATGAATAGAAATAATTGTTTTATGGTAAAACAAAAGGTTATAATCATTTGAAGTTTATAATTGTTCAAACAGTCATAACTATTTGAACTAGTTCGGTAAAAAGATTTAATTTTTAAATCTTTTATTAATTTTTGAAAGATTAATAAATTAGTATTATTTTATTTTGAATAAGCTTGAATGTTCAAAAAAATTTGTTATGTGACCAAAGAAAAGGTAATAATGATTTGAAATAGATAATTGTTGACATAGCCATAATTATTTTAACTAATTCAATAAACAGATTCATATTTTAAATTAATTACTTATTAGTTTTTGAAATATTAATAAATTAGTATTATTTATTTTGAATAGGGTTGTATAAACTGAAAAAATTGTTTTATGACAAAACAAAGGGTCATAACAACTTGAAATAGATAGTTATCCATAAAGTCATAACTATTTGAACTGTTTCGACAAACAGATTTATTTTTTAAATCTCTCAATTATTCATTTTTAAAATATTATTAAATTAATATTATTTTATTTCAAAACAGCTTATATGAACTAAAACAATTATTTTATAATGAAACAAAAGGTTATAATGATTTGACATAGATAATTATTCAAATAGGAGCTTGTTCGGTAAGCAAATTTTTTTTTAAATCTACTACTAATTAATTTTTGAAATATTAATAAATTAGTATTATTTTATTTTGAATATGCTTGTATGATGAAAAACAATTATTTTATGATAAAACAAAAGTTCATAATGATTTTAAATAGTAATTGTTCAAATGCCCATAATTATTTGAACCGATTTGATAAACTAACTTATTTTTAAATCTCTAACTTATCTTTTTGAAATATTAATAAAGTAATATTATTTTGTTTTGGATAAGCTTTTATGAATGAAAAAAATTGTTTTATGATAAAACAAAAGGTCATATTTATTTAAATAGATAATTGTTCAAATAGTTAACTATTTGAACTTGTTCGATAAATAGATTTTTTTAATTTTTTGCTTATTAATTTTCTATTAATAAATTAGTATTATTTTATTTGGAATAAGCATGTATGAATTGAAAAAAATTATTTTATGACTAAACAAAACATCAAAATGATTAGAAATAGATAATAGTTTTTATAGTCTTAGCTATTTGAACTAGTTCAACAAACACATTTATTATTTAAATCTCTTACTTATCAATTTTTATTATATTATTAATTTAGCAATATTTTACTCCAAACAAGCTTGTGTGAATAGAAACAATTATTTTATGACAACACAAAAATCATAATGATTTGAGATAGATAATTGTTCAGATAGTCATAACTATTTAAACTAGTTTGATAAATAGATTAAGTTTTTAAATCTTTTATTAATTTTTTAAATATTAATAAATTAGTATCATTTTATTCTGAATAATTTTATATGAATAGAAACAATTGTTTTACATCAAAATAAAATGTCATAACGACTTAAAATAGATAATAGTTCAAATGTACATGACATTTGAACTTGTTCGATGAACAAATTTATTTTTTAAATCTCCAACTTATTAACTTTTAGAATATTAATAAATTAGTATTATTTTATTTCAAATAAGCTTGTATGAATAGAAGCAACTATTTTATGACAAAACAAAATATCATAATGATTTGAAATAAATAATTATTCAATTAGTAACAACTATTTGAACTCGCTCGATAAACAGATTTATTTTTTAAATCTTTTACTTATTAATTTTTGAAATTTTAATAAATTAGTATTATTTTATTCCGAATAAGTTTTTACGAACAAAAACAATTGGTTTATGAGAAAACAAATTGTCATAATGATTTGAAATAAATAATTATTCAAATAGTCATAACTATTTGAAAATGTCAAGAAAACAAATTTATTTTTAAAATTTTTACCTATTAATTTTTAGAATATTAATAAATTTATATTATTTTATTCAAAATAAGCTTGCATGAACGAAAACAATTATTTTGTGACAAAACAAAAAGTCATAATGTTTTAAAATAGATAATTGTTTACATAGTCATAACTATTTGAACATGGTTGGTAAATAGATTCATTTTTTAATTCTCATACTCATTAATTTTTGGAATATTAATAAAGTAGTATTATTTTATTTCAAATAAGCTTATTTGAACTTAAACAATTGTTTTATTATAAGACAAAAGGTCATAATGATTTGAAATAGTTAATTATTCAAATTGTCATGACTATTTCAACTGGTTTAGAAACATATTTATTTTTTAAATCTTCTTCTTATTAATTGTCAAAAAATTAATAAATTAATACTATTTTATTCTGAATAACCTTGTATGAAAAGAAACAATTGTTTTATGGTAAAACAAGAAGTCATAATAATTTGAAATAAATAATTGTTCAAATAGTCATAACAATTTGAACTTATTTGATAAACAAATTTATTTTTTAAAGTTTTTAATTATTAATTGTCTTAATATTAATAAATTTATATTATTTTATTTGAAATAAGCTTGTATGAACAAAAAAAATTATTTTATAATAAAGCAAAAGGTTATTGTGATTTCAAATAAATGATTGTTTAAATTATTATAATTATTTAAACTTGTCCGATAAACAAATTCATTTTTTAAATCTCTTAATTATTAAATTTCAAAATATTGATAAATTGTTATTATTTTATTTCAAATGAACTTATATAAATTGAAACAATTCTTTTATGACAAAACAAAATGTCATAACGATTTCAAATAAATAATTATTCCAATAGTCATGACTAATTGATCTAGTTCAGTATACATATTTATTTGTAAAAATTTTACCTATTAATTGTCAAAATATTAATAAATTAGTATTATTTTAATTCGAATCAGCTTATATTGTTTTATAGTAGAACAAAAAGTCATAACAATTTGAAATAAATAATTTGTTAACTAGTCATAACTATTTGAATTGGTTTGTTAAATAGATTTATTTTTTCAATCTCTTATTAGTTTTCGAAATGTTAATAGATTAGTATTACTTTATTCTTAACAAACTTAAATGAACAAAAACATTTGTTTTATCACAAAACAAAATGTCATAACAATTTAAAATAGATAATTGTTAAAATGGTCATAATTATTTAAATTGGTTAGGTAAACATAATTATTTTTTTAAATCTCTTAATTATTGAAATATTAATAAATTCATTTTGTTTTATTCTGAATAAGCTAGTATGAATTGAAAATTTGGTTTTATGATAAAACAAAAGGTCATAACATTTTGAAATAGATAATTATTATTATAGTCTTAAATATTTGAAATGGTTTGGCAAATAAATTTATTTTTAATTCTCTTAGTTATTAATTTTTGAATTACTGTTAGATTAGTATTATTTTATTTCGAATAAGCTTTTATGAACAGAAATAATTATTTTATGATAGAACAAAAAGTTATAACAATTTGAAGTATACAATTGTTCAAATAGTTATAACTATTTGAACCGATTTGGTAAATAGATTTATTTCTTAAATCTCTTATTAATTTTTGAAAGATAAATAAATTAGTATAATTTTATTTTGAATAAGCTTGAATGATCAAAAACATTTGTTATATGACCAAACAAAAGGTAATAATGACTTGAAATAGATAATTGTTGAAATGGCCATGATTATTTGACATGATTCGGTAAATAGATTCACTTATTAATTTTTGAAATATTAATAAATTTGTATTATTTTATTTCAAATAAGCTTGTATGGACTAAAATGATTGTTTGATGACAAAACAAAAGATCATAACAATTTGAAACAAATAATTGTTCATGTAGTCTTAACAGTTTGAATGCTTCGGTAAACAAATTTATTTGTTAAATCTCTTAGTTATTAATTTTTGAACTATTATTAAATTAGTATTATTTTATTCTGAATAAGCTTGTATGAACTAAAACTATTATTTTATAATAGAACAAAAGGTTATAATGGTTTGAAATAGGTAATTACTTAAATAGAAGCTAGTTTGGTAAACAGATTTATTTTTTAAATCTCTTATTAATTTTTGAAATATTAATAAATTAGTATTATTTTATTTTGAATAGCTTGTATCATGAAAAACAATTGTTTTATGACAAAATAAAAGTTCATAATGCTTTGAAATAGATAATTGTTAAAATTACCATAATTATTTGAACTTATTTAGTAAATAGATTCACTTTTTAAATCACTTAGTTATTAATTTCAGAATATTAATAAATTATTATTATTTTATTTAAATTAAGCTTGTATGAATTGAAACAATTGTTTTATGACAAAACAAAAGGTCATAATGATTTTAAATATACAATTGTTCAAATAGTTATAGCTATTTAAATTTGTTCAGAAAACATATTTATTTTTTTAAATCTCTTGCTTATTAATTTTTGAAATATTAATAAATAGGTATTATTTTATTTTGGATAAGCTTTTTTGAACTAAAATGATTGTTTTATGACAAAACAAAAGGTCATAACAATTTTAAATAAGTAATTGTTCAAATAGTCATAACTATTTGAGCTTGTTTGGTAAATAAATTTATTTTTTCAAATCTCTTACTTATTAATTTTTTAAATGTTAATATATTTGGATTATTTTATTTTGAATAAACTTGTATGATATGATACAACAATTTTATGATAAAAAAGGTAAGAACGATTTGAAATAGATAATTATTTTAATAGTTTTAACTATTTGAACTAGTTTAACAAACACATTTATTTTTTAAATCTCATACTTATTAATTTTGAAATATTATTCAATTAGAATTATTTTTAATTGAATAAGCTTATCTGATCAGAAATAATTATTTTATGAAAAAACAAAGATCATAACGATTTGAGATTGATAAATAGTCATAACTATTCAAACTAGTTTGATAAATAGATTTATTTTTTTAAATCTCTTAGTTATTAACTTTTGAAATATTAATAAATTAGTATTATTTTATTTCAAATAAGCTTGTATGATAAAAAATGAAAGGCCATATTGATTTGAAATAAATAATTGTTCAAATGGCCATAATTATTTTAACTAATTCAGTAAACAAATTTTATTTTTTAAATCTCTTATTAATTTTAGAAATATTAATAAATTAGTATTATTTTATTTTGTATAAGCTTGTACTAGCTAAAATAATTGTTTTATGACAAAACAAAAGGTCATAACAATTTTAAATAGACAAAAGGTTATAACAATTTGAAATAAATAATTGTTCAAATAGTCATAACTATTTGAATTAATTTGGTAAATAGATTTATTTTTAAATCTCTTACTAATTCTTGAAATATTAATAAATTAGTATTATTTTATTTCAAATAAGCTTGCAGGTTGAAAAACAATTGTTTTATGATAAAAACAAAAGGTAATAACATTTTTATTTCAAATAAGCTTGTATGTTGAAAAACAATTGTTTTATGAGAAAATGAAAGGTAATAACGATTTGAAATAGATAATTGTTCAAATGGCCATAATTATTGGAACTATTCAGTAAACAGATTTATTTTTTAAATCTCTTACTTATTAATTTTTGAAATATTAATAAAGTAGTAGTATTTTATTTTGGATAAACTTTTATGAACTGAAACAATTATTTTATGAGAAAACAAAAGGTCATAATGATTTTAAATAGATAATTGTTCAAATAGTCATATCTATTTGAGTTTGTTCGATAAACAGATTCATTTTTTTTAAATCTCTTGCTTATCAATTTTTCTAATATTAATAAATTATTTTTTTTTTGTTCTAAATAAGCTAGTATGAACTGAAATAATCATTTTGTGACTAAACAAAAGGTTAGAACAATTTGAAACAGATAATTATTCTAATAGTCTTAACAATTTGAACTGGTTTGGCAAAACACATTTATTTTTTATTTTTAAATTAGTATTATCTTAATTCGAATAAGTTTATATAAAAAAACAATTGTTATATGATAAAACAAAGATCATAATGATTTGAGATAGATAATTATTCAAATAGTCATAACTATTTGATTGGTTCGGTAAACATATTTAGTTTTTAAATCTCTTATTAATTTTCAAAATATGAATAAACCAATATTATTTTATTCTGAATAATTTTGTATGAACAAAAATAATTGTTTTACAATAAAATAAATGGTCATAATGATTTGGAATAGATAATTGTTTAAATGGACATTATTATTTGAACTTGTTATAATAGAATTTATTTTTTTAATCTCCTACTTATTAATTTTCAAAAAATTAATAAATTAGCATTATTTTATTTCGAATAAACTTGTATGAATAGAAACAATTGTTTTATGACAAAACAAAATATCATAACTATTTGAGCTTGCTTGATAAACAAATTTATTTCTTAAATCTTTTACATATTAATTTTTGGAAAATTAATAAATTAATATTTTTTATTTTGAATAAGCTTGTATGAATAGAAACAATTGGTTTACAACAAAACAAAAGGTCATAAATATTTGAAATAGATAATTATTCAAATAGTCATAATTATTTAAACATATTTAGAAAATAGATTTATTTTTTAAATTTCTACTAAATACATTTTGGAATGTTAATAAATTTATATTATTTTATTCAAAATAAGCTTGCATGAATAGAAACAATTGTTTTATGACAAAACAAATGGTCATAACGATTTGAAAAGATAATTGTCCCAAATAATCATAACTTATTTAAAACTGTTCGATAAATAGATTTATTTTTTTAATCTTTGCTCTTATTTTCCAGAAATAATAATTAATATTATAAGATAAAATTATATTGGTACAATTTAATAATAAAATAAAAAATAAACGATTTGAGTAGATAGTTATAAATATTATGACTATTTGGTTGTTCATAAATATATTTATTTAAAATATATTGACTTATTAATTGTCTAAATATTAATAATTAATATTATTTTACTAAATAGCTTTATGACAAAACAATTATTAATTTGAAAATAATAGAGTATAACTATTTTTGAACTTATTCAGTAAATAGATTATAGTTAAAATTTTTTTCTTATTAATTTTTTTAATATTAACAAATTTGTATTATTTTATTTTAAATAAGCTTCTATGAATAGAATAAATTGTTTTATGACAAAACAAAATGTTATAGTGATTTGAAATAGATAATTGTTCAAATAATCATTACTATTTGAACATATTCAATGAACATATTCTTTTTTTAAATCTCTTATTAATTTTCAGAATATTAATAAATTAGAATTATGTTATTTCAAATAAGCTTGTGCGAATAGAAACAATTGTTTTGTGATAAAATAAATGGTTATAACAATTTAAAATAGATAATTGTTCAAATAGTCATAATTATTTACACTGGTTAGGCCAACAGATTATTTTTTTAAATCCATTAGTTATTAATTTTTAGAATATTAATAAATTAGCATTACTTTATTTTGAATAAGATTGTATGAACAAAAACAATTGTTTTATGACAAAACAAATAGTCATAACAATTTGAAATAAATAATTATTTAAATAGTTATAACTAATTGAACTGGTTAAGTAAATAGATTTATTTTTTAATTCTCTTATTAATTTTCAAAATATTAATAAATTAATATTATTTTATTTCCAACAAATTTATTTGGACAAAAACATTTGTTAACAAAGGGTCATACCGACTTGAAATAGACAATTGTTTAAATAGTCATAATTATTTCAACTAGTTTAGTAAATAAAATTATTTATTAAATCTCTTATTGATTAATTTTTGAAATATTAATAAATTTATTTTATTTTATTTTGAATAAGTTAGTAAGAACTAAAAAAATTATATTACAATAAAACAAAATGTCATAACAATATAAAATAAAGAATTGTTCATATAGCCTTAACTATTTGAACTAATTTAGTAAACAAATTTATTTTTTAAATCTATTAGTTATTAATTTTCAAAGTATTATTACATTAATATTATTTTATTTTGAATAAACTTGTATGAACATGAATAATTGTTTTATGATAGAACAAAAGGTTATAAGAAATTGAAATACAAATAGTCATAACTATTTGAATTGATTTGATAAACGTATTTATTTTTTAAATCTCCTATTTATTAATTTTTGAAATATTAATAAATTAATATTATTTTATTACGAATAGGCTAGTATGATGAAAAACAATTATTTTATGACAAAACAAATGTTCATAATTATTTGAAATAGATAAATGTTCAAATGGACGTAATTATTTTAACTGATTCGATAAACTGATTTATGCTTTAAATCTTTAACTTATCAATTTTTAAAATATTATAAAAGTAATATTATTTTATTTGGGGTAAGCTTTTATTATTTGAAATAATTGTTTTATGATAAAATAAAAGGTCATAATGATTTTAGATAGACAATTATTCAAATAGTTATAACTATTTGAACTTGCTTTATAAACAAATTTATTTTTTTTAATTTCTTGCGTATTAATTTTTTGAATGTTAATAAATTAATATTATTTTTATTTCAAATAAACATGTATGAATTGAAACAATTATTTTATAACTAAATAAAAGGTCAGAATGATTTGAAATAGATAATTGTTCAACAGTCTTAACTATTTGAACTGGATCAACAAACGCATTTATTTTTTAAATCCTTACTTATTGATTTTTAAAATATTATTAACTTAGCAATATTTTACTCCGTATAAGCTTGTATGAACAGAAACAAATATTTTAAGACAAAACAAAAATCATAACAATTTGAGATAAATAATTGTTTAAATAGTTATAACTATTTAAATTGGTTCGGTAAAGAGATTTAGTCTTTAAATCTCTTATTAATTTTTGAAATAGTAATAAATTGGTATTATTTATTATAAATAATTTTGTATGAATAGAAACAATTGTTTTATGACAAAACAAAATATCATAATGATTTAAAATAGATAATAGTTTAAATGGACATGACTATTTGAACTTGTTCAGTAAACTAATTAATTTTTTAAATCTTCAACTTATTAATTTTTAGAATGTTAATAAATTAGTATTATTTTATCATAATGATTTGAAATAAACAATTGTTCAAACAATCATAACTATTTGAACTCACTCAGAAAACAAATTTATTTTTTAAATCTTTTACTTATAAATTTTGGAATATTAATAAATTAGTATCATTTTATTCCAAATAAGCTTGTTTGAATAGAAACAATTGGCCATAATTATTTAAAATAGACAATTGTTCAAATAGTCATAACTATTTGAACGTGTTCAAAAAATAGCTTTATTTTCTAAAATTTTACTTATTAATTTTTGTAATGTTAATAAATTTAATTATTTTATTCGAAATATGATAGCATGAATAGAACCAATTGTTATATTACAAAACAAAATGTCATAATGTTTTGAAATAGATAATTGTTTAGATAGTCATAACTATTTCAACAAGATCAGTAAGCAAATTTATTTTTTTAATTCTCTTACTCTTTAATTTTGAAAATATTAATCAATTAATATTATTTTATTTCAAATAGGCTTATAAGAACTGAAATAATTATTTTATTGCAAAACAAAAGGTCACAATGATTTCAAATAGATAATTGTTTAGATAGTCATAACTATTTCAACAAGATCAGTAAGCAAATTTATTTTTTTAATTCTCTTACTCTTTAATTTTGAAAATATTAATCAATTAATATTATTTTATTTCAAATAGGCTTATATGAACTGAAATAATTATTTTATTGCAAAACAAAAGGTCACAATGATTTCAAATAGATAATTGTTTAGATAGTCATAACTATTTCAACAAGATCAGTAAGCAAATTTATTTTTTTAATTCTCTTACTCTTTAATTTTGAAAATATTAATCAATTAATATTATTTTATTTCAAATAGGCTTATATGAACTGAAATAATTATTTTATTGCAAAACAAAAGGTCACAATGATTTGAAATAGATAATTATTCAAATAGTAATGACTATTTAAACTTGTTCGGTAAACATATTTATTTTTTAAATTTTTTACTTATTAATTGTCAAAATATTAATAAATTAATATTATTTTATTTTGAATAAGCAAGTATGAATAGAAACAATTGTTTTATAACAAAACAAAAAGTCATTACAAGTTGAAATAAATAAATGTTCAAAAAGTCATAATGATTTGAACTTGTTCGATAAATAGATTTATTTTTTAAATCTTTTACTTATTACTTATCTTAATATTAATAAATTTGTATTATTTTATTTGAAATAAGCTTGTATGAATAGAAAAAAATCATTTTATGACAAAGTAAAAGGTTATAGTGATTTCAAATGAATAATTGTTCAAATAATTATAATTATTTAAACTTGTTTAGTAAACAGATTTATTATTTAAATCTCTTAATTATTAATGTTTAGAATATTAATAACTTAATATTATTTTATTTTGAATAACCTTATATGAATTGAAATAATTTTTTTATGATAAAAGAAAAGGTCTTAATGATTTGAAATAAATAATTATTCAAATAGTCATGACTATTTGATTTAGTTCAATAAACATATTTGTTTTTTTACATTTTTTACTTATTAATTGTCAAATTATTAATAAATTTGTATTATTTCAATCTGAATAAACTTCTATGAATAGAAACTATAGTTTAATAACAAAACAAAAAGTCATAATAATTTGAAATAAATAATTGCTTAAATACTCTTAATTTGAACCGGTTTGATAAACATATTTATTTTTTAAATTTCTTATTAATTTTTGAAATATTAATAGATTAGTATTATTTTATTCTAAACAAACTTATATGAACAAAAAAGCTATGTTTCATGATAAAACAAGAGGTCATAACAATTTGAAATAGATAATTGTTCAAATAGTTATAATTATTTGAATCGGTTAGGTAAATAGAATTAATTTTTAAATTTCTTACTTATTAATTTTTGAAATATTAATAAATTTATTTTATTTTATTCTAAATAAGCTAGTATGAATTGAAAATATTGTTTTATGACAAAGCAAAAGGTTATAATGATTTGAAATAGATAATTGTTCATATAGTTTTAACTATTTGAATTAGTTCATCAAACAATTTTATTTTTTAAATCTCTCAGTTATTAATTTTCAAAATATTATTAGATTAGTATTATTTTATTTTGAATAAGCTTGTGTGAACAACAATAAGTGTTTTATGATAGAACAAAAGGTTATAACAATTTGAAGTGTACAATTGCTCAAATAATCATAACTTTTTGAAAACAGATTTATTTTTTAAATCTCTTACTTATTAATTTTTGAAAGATTAATAAATTAGTATTTGTTTTATTATGAATAACCTTATATGATAAAAAACAATTGTAATATGACCAAACAGAAGTAATAACAATTTGAAATAGATAATTATTAAATTGGCCATAATTCTTTGAATTGATTTGGTAAACATATTCACTTTTTAAATCACTTACTTATTTGAATCTATTCAATAAATAGATTTTTTTAAATCTCTTTCATATTAATTTTTCAAATGTTAATAAATTAGTATTAATTTATTTTGAATAAGCTTGTATGAACTAAAACAGTTGTTTTATGACTAAATAAAAGATCAAAATGATTTGAAATAGATAATTATTCTAATAATCTTAACCATTTGAACTGATTCAATAAATAAATTTATTTTTTAAATCTCTTTTTAATTTTCAAAATATTATTAAATTAGTATTATTTTAATCCGAATAAGCTTATACAAACCAAACAATTATTTTATGATAAAAGAAAAGGTCATAATGATTTGAAATAGATAATTGTTCATAGAGTCTTAACTATTTGAACTAGTTTGGCAAATAGATTTATTTTTTAATTTTCTTGGTTATTAAGTTTTGAAATATTATTAAATTAGTATTATTTTATTCTAAATAAAATAGTATGAATAGAACCAATTGTTTGATGACAAAATAAAAGGTTATAATGATTTGAAATAAATAATTATTGAAAGCTATTTGAAATGGTTTGGTAAGCAAATTTACTTTTAAATCTCTTACAAATTTATTTTCTAAATATTAATAAATTAATATTATTTTATTTCAAACAAACTCATATTAACAAAAACAATTGTTTTATGACAAAACAAAAAGTAATAATGATTTAAAATAGATAATTTTTCCAATAGTTATAATTATTTGACTAAAAAAATGTAATTATAACTTTTCAAACCAGTTCAAATAATTATGACTATCTAAACAATTATCTATTTTAAATCTTTATTACTTTTTGTTTTGTTGAAAATAATTGCTTTATCCATACAGTTTATTCAGATTAAAATAATACTAATTTAATAATATTTCAAACATTAATAAGTAAGAGATTTAAAAAAATAAATTTGTTTACTGAATTAGTTTAAATGGTTAAGACTATTAGAACAATTATCTATTTCAAATCATTCTAACATTTTATTTGGTCATAAAACAATTGTTTCAATTCATACAAGCCTATTCAAAATAAATTAATACTAATTAATAATATTTGAAAAAATAATAAGAAAGAGATTTAAAAAAATAAATCTGTTTACCAAACAAGTTCAAATAGTTATTACTATTTTAACAATTGTCTATTTAAAATCCTTATAACCATTGGATTTGTCATCAAACAATTGTTTCAGTTAATATAAGCTTAGATGAAATAAAATAATACTAATTTATTAATATTTTCTAAATTAATAAGTAAGAAATTTAAAAAATAAATTTGTTTGCCGAATTAGTTAAAATAATTATGGCTATTTAAACTATTATCTATTTCAAATGACTTTTGTTTTGTCATAAAACAATTGTTTCTGTTAATATAAGCTTAGATAAAATGAAATAATACTAATTTATTAATATTTCCTAAATTAATAAGTAAGAAATTTAAAAGATAAATCTATTTGCTGAATTAGTTAAAATAATTATGGCTATTTGAACTATTATTTGTTTTAAATGACCTTTTGTTTTGTCATAAAACAATTATTTTTGATCATACAAGTTTATTTGAAATAAAATAATACTAATTTATTAATATTTCAAATATTAATAAGTAAGCGATTTAAGAAATAAATCTATGTATCGAATCAATTCCAATAGTTATGACTATTTGAATAATTATCAATTTCAAATCATTAAGATCTTTTTTTGTCATAAAACAGTTGTTCTGATCATAAAACCTTATTCAATTAAAAAAATACTAATTTAATAATATTTTAAAAATTAATAAGAGATTTAAAAATAAATGTGTTTATCAAACCAGTTCAAATAGTTAAAACTATTAGAATAACTATCTATTTCAAATCGTTCTAACCTTTTGTTTAGTTAAATTTTGTTTCATATCTTACAAGCTTATTTAGAATAAAATAATTCAAATTTGTTAACATTTAAAAAATTAATAAGCCAAAGATTTTAAAAAAGAAATCTCTTAATTAAACAAGTTCAAATAGTTATGACTATTTGAAAAATTATTTATTTAAAATCATTATGACCTTTTGTTTTGACATAAAAGAATTGTTTCAATTTATAAAAACTTATCTAGAATAAAATAATACTAATTTATTAATATTTCCAAAATTAATAAGCAAAAGTTTTAAAAATATAAATTTGTTTACAGAACAAATTTAAATAGTTACAACTATTTGAATAATTGTCTATTTAAAATCATTATGATGTTTTGTTTTTTCATAAAACAATTATTTTAGTTCATACAAGCTTATTCGAGAAAAAGTAAAAACTAATTTATTAATATTCCAAAAATTAATAACTAAGTGATTTAAAAAGTTAATTTGTTTATCGAATCAGTTCAAATAGTCATGTCCATTTGAATAATTATCTATTTCAAATCATTATGACCTTTTGTTTTGTCATAAAACAATTATTTATGTTCATGCAAAACTAATCAAAATAAAAAAAGTACTAATTTATTAACATTCTGAAAATTAGTAACCAAGAGATTTGAAAAAAATAAATTTGTTTACTAAACAAGTTCAAATAGTTATGATTATTTGAACAATTATCTATTTAAAATCATTATGAACTTTTTTTTTTGTCATAAAACATTTGTTTCAGTATAAAAGCCTATCCAAAATAAAATAACACTACTTTATTAATATTTCAAAAATTAATAAGTAAGAGATTTAAAAAATAAATCAGTTTACCAAATCAGCTCAAATAATTATGGCCTTTGAACAATTATCTATTTCAAATCATTATTACCTTTCATTTTGTCATAAAACAATTGTTTTTTAGCATACAAGCTTATTTGATATAAAATAATACTAATTCTTTAATAGTTATGACCAGTTTAAATAGTTATTACTATTTGAACAATTATCTATTTCAAATTATTATAACATTCTATTCTATCATAAAACAATTATTTCTATTCATACAAATTTGTTCAAAATAAAATAATACTAATTTAATAATAGTATGAAAATTCATAGCTAAGAGATTTAAAAAATAAATCCGTTAGCTGAACTAGTTCAAATAGTTAAGACTATATAAACAATTATCTATTTTAAATCGTTATGACATTTTATTTTGTCATAAGACAATTATTTCAACTCATACAAGTTTATTCATAACAAAATAAAACTAAATTGTTAATATTTCAAAATTTTATAAGGAAGAGATTTTTTAAAAAATTATATTTTCCAAACCAATTCAAATAATTATAACTATTTGAACAATTATCTATTTCAAATCATTATTACTATTTGTTTTGTCATAAAAAATTGTTTCTGTTCATATAAGTTTGTTCAAAATAAAATAATACTAATTTATTAATATTTAGAAAATGAATCAATAAGAGATTTTAAAAGTAAATTTGTTTCCTAAATCATTTCAAATAGTTTTGACTATTTGAATAATTATCTATTTCAAATTATTTTAACCTTTTGTTTTGTCATCAAACAATTGGTTCTATTCATACTATTTTTTTCAGAATAAAATAATTATGACCATTTGAATAATTATCTATTTTAAAATCATTATGACTATTTGTTTTGTTATAAAAAAATTGTTTTTGATCATTCAAACTTATTCGAAATAAAATAACACTAATTTATTAATATTTTAAAAAGTACTATGTAAGAGATTTAAAAAATAAATCTGTTTACTAAACTAGTTCGAATAGTTATGACTATTTGAGCAATTAAAATAATACAAATTTATTAATATTTGACAATTAATAAGTAAAAGATTTAAAAAAGTCTAATAAGTTCAAATAATGATGACTATTTGAACAATTATTTATTTCAAATTGTTATGACGTTTTGTTTTGTCAGAAAACAATTGTTTTTGTTCATACAAGCCTATTTGGATTAAAATAATATTAATTTATCAATATTTTGACAATTAATAAGTAAAATATTTTAAAACTAAATATGTTTACTGAAAAAGTTTAAATAGTCATAATTGTTTGAATAATTATTGATTTGAAATTGTTATGACCTTTTGTTTTATCAAAAAACAATTGTATCAGTTCATAGAGCCCTATTCGAAATAAAATAATATTAATTGAATAATATTCCAAAAATTATTGGGTGAGAGATTTAAAATATGAATCGTTTACTAAACAAGTTCAAATAGTTATGACTATTTGAACAATTATCTATATCAAATCATTATGACATTTTGTTTTGTCATAAAATAATTGATTCTATTCATATAATCTTATTTTGAAGAAAATAATATAAATTTATTAATATTTCAAAAATTAATAATAAGAAATTTAAAAAATAAATTTTTTTAACACATTTAAATAGTTATGACTATTTGAACAATTATCTATTTCAAATAGTCATGACCTTTTGTTTTGTTATAAACCAACTGTTTTTATTCATACAAGCTTATTCGAAATAAATAATTAATAAGTAAAAAATTTTAAAAATATACGTTTACCGAGCAAGTTTAATTAGTTATGACTGTTTGAACAATTATTTATTTCAAATAGTTATGATCTTTTGTTTTGTGATAAATAATTATTTCTATTCATACAAGTTTATTTGGAATAAAAAATACTAATTTATTAATATTCTATAAATCAATAAGTAGGAGATTTAAAAAATAAATATTCTTACCGAACAAATTCAAATAGTCATGTCCATTTGAACAATTATCTAATTCAAATCATTATGACCTTTTGTTTTGTCATAAAACAATTATTTTTGTTCATGCAAAATTATTCAAAATAAAATAATACAGATATATTAATATTTTGAAAATTAATAAGAGACTTAAAAACTAAATCTGTTTACCAAAATAGTTCAAATAGTTATAGTTATGACTATTTGAACAATTATCTATCTCAAATTGTTATGATCTTTATTTTGTTATAAAACAACTATTTTTTTTCATACAAGCTTATTTGGATTAAAATAATACTAATTTAATAAAATTCCAAAAATTAGTAAGTAAGAGATTTAAAAAATAAATGTGTTTGCCGAATCATTTCAAATACTTAAAACTATTAGAACAATTGTCTATTTTAAATTGTTCTAACCTTTTGTTTAGTCATAAAACAATTATTTCAATTCTTACAAGCTTATTCAGAATAAAATAATACTAATTTATTAACATTCAAAAACTAATGAGAAAAAGATTTAAAAAAATAAATCTATTTCCTGAATAAGTTAAAATAGATTTGACTATTTAAACAATTATCTATTTAAAGCCATTATGACCTTTTGTTTTGTCATAAAACAATTGTTTCAATTCATAAAATCTTATTTGAAATAAAATAATACTACCCTATTAATATTTCAAAAATTAATAAGAGATTCAAAAACTAAAGCTATTTTTTTAACCAGTTTAAATAGTTATAAATATTTGAACAAATATCAATCTCAAATCGTGTTGATCTTTGTTTTCCTATAAAATAATTATTTTTGATCATACAAGCATATTCAAATAAAAATAATAATAATTTAATAATATTCCAAAAATTAATAAATGATTTAAAAAATAAATGTGTTTGTCGAACCAATGTAAATAGTTAAGAATATTCGAATAATTATCTATTTCAAATCATTCTGACCTTTTGTTTAGTTGTATAATAATTGTTTTAGTTCATACAAGCTTACTCGAAATAAAATAATACTAATTTATTAACATTCAAAAAATTAATAAGCATGAGATTTGAAAAAATAAATGTGTCTATCGAACAAGTTCAAATAGTTATGACTATTTGAACGATTATCAATTTAAAATCATTATGACCTTTTATTTTGTCATAAACAATTGTTTTAGTTCATAAAAGCTAATCCAAAATAAAATAATACTACTTTATCAATATTTCAAAAATTAATAAGTAAGAGATTTAAAAAATAAATCAGTTTATTGAATCAATTCAAATAATTATGGCCATTTGAACAACTATCTATTTCAAATCGTTATTACCTTTTGTTTGGTCATAAAACAATTATTTTTCAACATACAAGCTTATTTGAAATAAAAATATCCTAATTTATTAATATTTCAAGAATTAATAAGAGATTTAAAAAATAAATCTATTTACTAAACCATTACAAATAGTTATGACTATTTAAATAATTATCTATTTAAAATTGTTATAACCTTTTGTTCTATCACAAAACAATTGTTTCTATTTATACAAGGCTATTCGGAATAAAATAATACTAATTTAAAAAATTAATAACTAAAAGATTTAAAAAATAAATTCATTTGCCAAACCTGTTCAAATAGTTACAATTATATGAATAATTATTTATTTCAAATTGTTATGACCTTTTGTTTTATCAAAATATAATTATTTCAGCTCATACAAGCTTCTTTAGAAAAGAATAAAACTACTTTATTAATATTTTAGAAACTTATAAGTAAGAGGTTTAGAAAATGATTCTATTTACCGAACCAGTTCAAATAATTATAACTATTTGAACAATTATTTATTTCAAATCATTATTACTTTTTATTTTGTCATAAAACAATTGTTTTTGTTAATGTAAGTTTGTTCAAAATAAAATAATACTAATTTATTTAATATTTAGAAAATTAATTAGTAAGAGATTTAAAAAGTAAATCTACTTACCAAACCATTTCAAATAGTTTTAACTATTTGAGTAATTATTTCAAATTGTTATAAGCTTTTATTTTGTCATCAAACAATTGGTTATGTTCATATTATTTTATTCAAAATAAAATAATACTAATTTAATAATATTTCAAAACTTAATAACCAAAAAAATTAAAAATTAAGTCTAATCACTGAACCAGTTCAAATCGTTAAGGCTATTCTATTTCAAATTGTTATAACCTTTTCTTTTGTCATAAAACAATTGTTTTGTTCATACAAGCTTATTCAAATTAAAATAATACTAATTTAATAATATTTCAAAAATTAATAAGAGATTTAAAAAATAAATTTATTTATCAAATTAGTTCAAATGGTTAAGACAATTAGAAAAATTATCTATTTTAAATAATTTTGACCTTTTGTTTAGTTATAAAACAATTGTTTCAATTCATACAAGCTTATTCAGAATAAAATAATACTAATTTATTATTTGAACAATTGTCTATTTAAAATCATTATAATCTTTTGATTTGTCATAAAATAATTGTTTTAGTTAATACAAGCTTAGACAAAATAAAATAATACTAATTTATTAATATTTCTTAAATTATTAAATAAAAAATTTTTAAAATAAATTTATTTACTGACTCAATTAAAATAATTATGGTCATTTGAACGATTATCTATTTCAAATCATTATGACTTTTTGTTTTGTCATAAAATAATTGTTTTTGATCACAGAAGCTTATTTTGTTAAAAATAATACTAATTTAATAATATTTTAAAAACTAATAAGTAAGAGGTTTAAAAAATAAATGTGTTTATCGAACCAGTTCAAATAGTAAAAACTATTAGAATAATTTTCTATTTCAAATCTTTATGACCTTTTGTTTAATTTATAAAATATTTGTTTCATATCTTACAAGCTTATTTGGAATAAAATAATCCAAATATATTAACATTCAAAAAATTAATAAGCAAAAGATTGGAAAAAATAAATCTATTTTACAAAAAAATTTAAATAGTTATGACTAATTGAATAATTATTTATTTTAAATAGTCATCACTTTTTGTTTTCCCATAAAACAATTGTTTTAGTTCATAAAAGCTTATCCAAAATAAAATAATACTAATTTCTTAATATTTAAAAAATTAATAAGCATGAGTTCAAAAAATAAATTTGTTTGCCAAACAAATTCAAATAGTTACTACCAAACAATTGTTATAGTTCATACAAGCTTATTCAAAATAAAATAATACAAATTTATTAATATTTCAAAAATTAATAAGTAGAAAATCTAGAAAGTGAATTTGTTTACTGAATTAGTTCAAATAATTATGACCATTTCAATATTTATCTATTTCAAATTATTATTACCTTTTGTTTGATCATACAACAATTGGTTTTTTATCATACAAGCTTTTTTAGAATAAAATAATACTAATTTATTAATCTTTCTAAAATTAATAGTAAGAGATTTAAAAAATAATTTCATTTATTGAACCAATTTAAATAGTTATGACTATTTGAACAATTGTGTATCAAATCATTATAACCTTTTGTTCTATCATAAAAAAATTATTTCTATTCATTCAAACTTATTTGAAATAAAATAATACTAATCTAATAATATTTCAAAATTAATAACTAAGAGATTTAAAAAATAAATTTATTTGTCAAACCAGTTCAAATAGTTAAGATTATATAAACAATCATCTATTTCAAATTGTTATGAACTTTTCTTTTGACATAAAACAATTTTTTCAATTTATACTAGCTTATTAGGAATAAAATAATATGAATTTATTAATATTTCAAAAATTAATAAGTAAGAGATTTAAAAAATAATTCTGTTTACCTAACCAAATCAAATAATTATGATTATTTGAACAATTATCTATTTCAAATTATTACAACCTTTTAAAACAAAAGTTTTTGTTCATATAAGTTTGTTTGGAATAAAATAATACTAATCTACTAATATTTCAAAAATTAATAAGAGATTTAAAAAATAAATATGTTTATTAAAACAGTTCAAATAGTTATGACTATTTGAGCAATTATTTATTTCAAATCACTATGACTTTTGTTATGTTATAAAACAATAGTTTCTATTCATACATGTATATTTGAATTAAAATAATATTAATTTATTACTATTTTGATAATTAATAAGTAAAAGATTTAAAAAATAAATATATTTACCAAACAAGTTCAAATAGTTATGACTATTTGACTAATTATCTATTTCAAATCATTCTAACCTTTTCTTTTGTAATAAAACAATTGTTTTAGTTCATATAATCTTATTTGATGTAAATTAATACTAATTTATTAATATTCTAAAAATTAATGAGAAAGAGAATTAAGAAAGAATTTGTTTACTGAATAAGTTCAAATAGTTATAACTATCTAAACAATTATCGATTTCAAAACATAAGAACCTTTTGTTTTGTCATAAAACAATTGGTTCTATTGATGCAAGCTTATTTCAAATAAAATAATATAAATTTATTAATATTCCAAAAATTAATAAGTAAAAGATTTAAAAAGTAAATCTGTTTATCGAATGAGTTAAATTGTTATGATTATTTAAATAATTATTTATTTCAAATCATTATGACATTTTGTTTTATCATAAAACAATTACTTTTATTTATACAAAATTATTTAGAATAACATAATACTAATTTATTAATATTTTAAAAATTAATAAGAGATTTAAAAGCTAAATCTATTTACCAGACTAATTTAAATGGTTATGACTATTTGAATAATTATCTATCTCAAATCATTATGATCTTTGTTTTGTCATAAAATAATTGTTCCTATTCATACAAGTTTATTCAGAGTAAAATATACCTAAACTAATAATATTCTAAAATTCATAATTAAGAGACTTTAAAAATAAATATATTTGCCAAACCAATTCAAATAGTTAAGACTATTAGAACAATTATCTATTTCAAATCATTATGACCTTTTGTTTAGTCATAAAATATTTGTTTCAGTTCATACATGCTTATCCAAAAAAATAATACTATTCTATTAACATTCAAAAAATTAATAAGCAAGAAATTTTTAAAAAATAAATCTATTTACTAAACAAATTCAAATAGTTAAGTCTATTTGTACAATTATCCATTTGAAATCATTATGGCCTTTTGTTTTATAATAAAACAATTGTTTTAGTTCATAAAAGCTTATGCAAAATAAAATAATGTTACTTTATTAATATTTCAAAAATTAAGAAGCTAGAGATTTTAAAAATAAATTAGTTTATCGAATCAATTCAAATAATTATGGCCATTTGAACAATTATCTATTTCACATCATTATGAACTTTTGTTTTGTCACAAAACAATTTTTTTTCATTGTATAAGCCTATTTGATATAAAATAATACTAATTTTTAATATTTCAAAAATTAAATAGTAAGACATTTAAAAAATAAATTTGTTTATCGAACCAGTTCAAGTAGTTATGACTATTTGAACAAATATATTTTCAAATCATTATAACATTTGGTTTTGTCATAAAATAATTATTTATGTTCATACAAGCTTATTCAGAATAAAATAATACTAATATAATAATATTATGAAAATTAATAACTAAGAAATTTAAAAAATAAATTTGTTTGCCAAACCCTTTCAAATAATTAAGGCTATATGAATAATTATCTATTTTAAGTCATTATGACCATTTGTTTTGTTGTAAAACAAACGTTTTTTCTTCATATAAGTTTGTTTGGAATAAAATAATACTAATCTACTAATATGTCAAAAATTAATAAGAGATTTAAAAAATAAATCTATATATCAAACTAATTAAAATAGTTATGACTATTTAAGCTGTTATTTATTTCAAATTGTTATGACTCTTTGTTTTGTTATAAAACAATAGTTTCTATTCATACAAGCATATTCAGATCAAATAATATTAATTTATTAATATTTTGATAATTAATAAGTAAAAGATTTAACAAATAAATATGTTTATCGAACAAGTTCAAATAGACATAACTATTTGAGTAATTCTCTATTTCAAATTATTTTGACCTTTTCTTTTATAATAAAATAATTGTTTTACTTCATACAAGCTTATTTGATGTAAAATAATACTAGTTTATTAATATTCCAAAAATTAATGAGTAAAAGAATTAAAAAAAGAGTCTGTTTACCGAATAAGTTCAAATAGTTATGATTATCTAAACAATTATCTATTTTAAAACATAATGACCTTTTGTTTTGTCATAACACAATTGGTTCTATGGATGCAAGCTTATTTCAAATAAAATAATATAAATTTATTAATATTTCAAAAATTAGTAAGTAAAAGATTTAAAAAATAAATCTGTTTACGAAACAAATTCAAATAGTTAGGACTATTTGAACAATTACTTATTTCAAATCATTATAACATTTTGTTTTTTCTTAAAAAATTGTTTTTATTCATACAAAATTATTCAGAATAAAATAATACTAATTTATTAATATTTCAAAAATTAATAAGATATTTAAAAACTAAATATGTTTACAAGACCAGTTCAAATAGTTATGACTATTTGAATAATTCTCTATCTCAAATCATTATGATCTTTATTTTATCATAAAATAATTATTTCTGTTCATACAAGCTTATTTGGAGTAAAATATTGCTAAACTAATAATATTCTAAAATTAATAAATAAGAGATTTAAAAAATAAATGTATTTGTTGAACGAGTTCAAATAGTTAAGACTATTAGAACAATTATCTATTTCAAATTCTTCTAACCTTTTGTTTAGTCATAAAATAATTGTTTCAATTCATACATGCTTATCCAAAATAAAATAATACTATTTTATTAACATTCAAAAAATTACTAAGCAAGAAATTTAAAAAAACAAAATCTATTTACAGAACAAATTTAAATAGTCAAGTCTATTTGAACAATTATCTATTTAAAATCATTATGATCTTTTGTTTTATAATAAAATGATTGTTTTCCATTCATAAAAGCTTATGCGAAACAAAATAATACTACTTTATTAATATTTCAAAATTTAAAAAGTTGGAGATTTAAAAAATAAATCAATTTATAAAATCAATTCAAATAATTATGGTCATTTGAACAATTATCTATTTCAAATCGTTATGGATTTTTAGTTTGTCATAAAACAATTGTTTTTCATCGTATTAGCCCATTCGAAATAAAAATAATACTAATTTTTAATATTTCAAAAATTAATGAGTAGAAGATTTAAAAAATAAGCCTGTTTACCAAACCAATTAAAATAGTTATGACTATTTGAACAATTATATATTTCAAATTGTTATAACCTTTTGTTTTTTTCATAAAACAATTATTTATGTTAATAAAAGATTATTCGAAATAAAATAATACTAATCTAATAATATTATGAAAATTAATAACTTAGAGATTTAAAAAATAGATTTATTTTTCAAAACAGTTCAAATAGTTAAGGCTATATGAATAATTATCTATTTTAAATTGTTATGACCTTTTTGTTTTGTTGTAAAACAAATGTTTTTGTTCTGTTGTAAAACAAATGTTTTTGTTCATTTAAGTTTGTTCGAATAAAATAATATTAATTTATTAATATTTTGAAAATTAATAAGAGATTTAAAAAATAAATCTCTTTACTAAACTAGTTCAATTAGTTATATCAATTTGAACAATTATTTATTTCAAATCATTATTCCCATTTGTTTTGTGATAAAACAATTGTTTCTATTGATACAATCTTTTTCAGAATAAAGTAAGTTAATTTATTAATATTCTAAAAATTAATAAGTAATTGATTTAAAAAATTGAATCTATTGGTTTGACCAGTGCAAATAATTATAATAATTTAAACAATTATCTATTTCAAATCGTTTTGACCTTTTGTTTTGTCGTAAAATAATTGTTCTATTCATACAAGCTTATTTAGAATAAATAATTCTAATTTATTAATATTTCAAAAATGAAAAAGGCAAATATTTAAAAATTGAATCTGTTTATCAAACAAGTTCAAATAGCTATGACTATTTGAACAATTATCTATTTCAAATCGCTATAACTATTTGTTTTGTCATAAAATAATTTTTTCTATTCATACAAGCTTATTTCAATTAAACTAAAACAAATTTATCAATATTCAAACAATTAATAAGTAAAAGATTTAAAAAATAAATTTATTTACCAAATAAGTTCAAATGGTTATGACTATTTGAATAATTATTTTATTTCAAATTGTTACAATTTTTTGTTCTAACATAAAACAATTGTTTTTTGTTCATAAAAATTTATTTGGATTAAAATAGTATTATTTTATTAATATTTTCACAATTAATAAGTAAAAGATTTTAAAAATAAAATATGTTTACCGAACAAGTTTAAGTAGTCATAACTATTTGAATAATTATCTATTTCAAATCATTATGACCTTTTGTTTCATCATAAAGCAATTGTATCAGTTCATATAGGCTTATTCAAAATAAAATAATATTAATTTATTAATATTCTGAAAATTAATGAGTAAGAGATTTAAAAAGTGAATCTATTTATTGAACAAGTTTAGATAGTTATGACTATTTGAACAATTTTATATTTCAAATCATTAGGACATTTTGTTTTATCATAAAACAATTGTTTCTATTCATACAAGCTTATTACAAATAAAATAATATAAATTTATTAATATTTAAAAAATTAATAAGTAAAAATTTTAAAAATAAATATGTTTTCTAAACACGTTCAAATAGTTATAACTATTTGAACAATTATCTATTTGAAATGGTTATGACTTTTTATTTTGTCATAAACTAATTGTTTCTATTCATACAAGTGTATTCAAAATAAAATAATACTAGTTTAATAATATTAAAAAATTTAATCAGATAAAGATTTAAAAGATAAATCTATTTATCGAGCAAATTCAAATAGTTATTAGTATTTAAATAATTATTTATTTCAAATAGTTATGATCTTTTGTTTTGACATAAAAAAATTGTTTCCATTCATATAAGTTTATTTTTAATAAAAGAATAGTAATTTATTAAGATATAGAAAATTAATAGGTACGACATTTAAAAAATAAATCTATTTATCAAACAAGTTCATATAATCATGTCTATTTGAACAATTATCCATTTCAAATCATTATGACCTTTTGTTTTGTCATAAAGCAATTGTTTTTGTTCATGCAAAATTATTCAAAAACAATAATATTGATCTATTAATATATTGAAAATTAAAAAGAGATTTAAAAACTAAATCTGTTTACGGAAACAATTCATATAGTTATGATTATTTGAATAATTATCTATCTCAAATTGTTATGATTTTTATTTTATCATAAAACAATTGTTTCTTTTCATACAAGCTTATTCAAATTAAAATAATACTAATTTAATAGTATTCCAAAAATTAATAAGAGATTTAAAAGATAAATATGTTTACCAAACCAATTCAAATTGTCAATATTATTAGAACAATTATCTATTTCAAATCGCTCTAACTTTTTCTTTACTCATAAAAAATTATTTCAGTTCATACAAGCTTATTCAAAATAAATTAATAGTAATTTATTAACATTCAAAAAATTAATGAGCAAAAGATTTAAAAAAATAAATATGTTTACCGAACAAGTTCAAATAGATTTGACTATTTGAATAATTATCTATTTAAAGTTGTTATGACCTTTTGTTTTGTCATAAAATAATTATTTTAGTTCATAAAAATTTATTCGAAATAAAATAATACTACTTTATTAAAAATTAATAAGCAAAAGATTTAAAAACTAAAGATATTTTTCGAACCAATTCAAATTGTTATGTCTATTTGAACAAATATCAATCTCAAATAGTTATAATCTTTGTTTTGTCATAAAATAATTATTTATGATCATACAAGCTTATTTGGATAAAAATAATACTAATTTAATAATATTTTGAAAATTACTAAGAGATTTAAAAAAATAAATGTGTTTGCTAAAATAATTTAAATAGTTAAGACTATTAGAATAATTATCTATTTCAAATCATTCTGACCTATTTTTTAGTCATATAATAATTGTTTCAGTTCATACAAGCTTATTCTGTTTATTGAATAAGTTCAAATAATTATAGCCATTTGAACAACTATCTATTTCAAATCATTAATACCTTTTGTTTTGTCATAAAACAATTGTTTTTCAACATACAAGCTTTTGCAAAATAAAATAATACTAATTTGCTAATATTTCAAGAATTAATAAGAGATTTAAAAATTAAATCTGTTTACTGAACTATTTCAAATAATTATGACTATTTGAACAATTATCTATTTCAAATTGTTATAACCTTTTGTTCTATCATAAAATAATTGTTTCTATTCATACAAACTTATTTGAAATAAAATAATACTAATTTAGTATTATACTAAAAATTAATAACTAAGAGATTTAAAAAATAAATATGTTTATCGAACCAGTTTAAACAGTTAAGACTATTGAATAATTATTTATTTCAAATTGTTATGACCTTTTGTTTTGTCATAAAACAGTTATCTCACCTCACACAAGCTTATTCAAAGTAAAATAAAACTAATTTATTAATATTTCAAAAATTTATAAGAGATTTAGAAAATAATTCTATTTACCAAACCAGTTCAAATAATTATAACTATTTGAACAATTGTTTATTCCAAATCTTTATTACTTTTTGTTTTGTCATAAAACAATTGTTTTTGTTAATATAAGTTTATTCACAACAAAATAATACCAATTTATTAATATTTAAAAGGTTAATCAATAAGAGATTTAAAAACTAAATTTGTTTACAAACCATTTCAAATACTTTTGACTATTTGAAAATTATCTATTTTGAATTGTTATAACATTTTATTTTGTCATCAAACAATTGGTTATATTTATACTATTTTATTTGAAATAAAATAATAATAATTTAATAATATTATGAAACTTAATAACCTAGAAAATTAAAAAATAAATCTAATTGCCTAACCAATTCAAATAGCTAAAACTATATGAATGATTATCTATTTGAAATTGTTATGACTTTTTTCTTTTCTTGTATGACACTTATTTTGTTCATACTAGCTTATTCTGAATAAAATAATACTATTTAATAATATTTCAAAAATTAATAAGTGAGAGATTTAAAAAATAAATTTGTTTACCAAATCAGTTCAAATGGTTAGACTATTAGAACAATTATCTATTTCAAATCATTCTAATTTATTCTTTAGTTACAAAATAATTATTTTAGTTCATACAAGCTTATTCAGAATATATTAATGCTAGTTTATTAACATTCAAAAAATTAATAAGAAAGATATTTAAAAAATAAATATGTTTACCAAACAAATTCAAAAAATTATTACTATTTGAATAGTTGTCTACTTAAAATTGTTATAAACTTTTGATTTATTATAAGACAATTGTTTCAGTTAATACAAGCTTAAATGGAATAAAATAATACTAACTTATTAATATTTTTAAATTAATAAGTAAAAAATTTTAAAAATAAATTTGTTTACCAAATCAGTTAAAATAATTATGTCCATTTGAATGATTATCTATTTCAAATCGTTATGAAATTTTGTTGTCGTAAAACAATTGTTTTTGGTCATACAAGCTTATTCAAAATAAGATAGTACTAATTTATTAATATTTCAAAAATTAATAAGAGACTTAAAACATAAATCTATTTACCGAACTAGCTGAAATAGTTATGACTATTTGAAAAATTATCAATCTCAAATCATTTATATCTTTGTTTTGTCATAAGACAATTGTTTTTGATCATAAAAGCTTATTTGGTTAAAAATAATATAAAATTTTAAAATATTTCAAAAATTAATAAGTAAGAAATTTAAAAAATAAATGTGTTTGCCGAACCAGATCAATAGGTAAAACTATTAGAATAATTATCTATTTTCAATCATTTTGACATTTTTATTTAGTCATAAAATATTTGTTTCATATCTTACAAGTTTATTCAGAATAAAATAATCCAAATTTATTAACATTAGGAAAATTAATAAGAAAAGATTTAAAAAAATAAATCTGTTTACTGAACAAGTTCAAATAGTTATGACTATTTGAACAATTATTTATTTAAAATCATTATGACCTTTCGTTTTGATATAAAACAATTGTTTCAGTTCATTAAAGCTTATCCAAAATAAATAAGACTAATTTCTTAATATTTTGGAAAATTAATAACCAAGAGTTAAAAAAATAAATTTGTTTATTGAATAAATTCAATAGTTATGACTATTTGAACAATTGTCTATTCAAAATCATTATGACCTTTTTGTTTTGTCATAAAATAATTGTTTCAGTTTATAGAAACTTATTCAAAATAAAATAATACTAATTTATTAATATTTCAAAAATTAATAACTTAGTGATTTAAAAAATAGCTAAAATCATTAGCTATTTACCGAATCAATTCAAATAATTATGACTATTTCAATAATTATCTATTTTAAACCATTATTACATTTTGTTTGGTCATATAACAATAGTTTTTTATCATATAAGTTTATTTGGAATAAAATAACAGTAATTTATTAATCTTTCAAAAATTAATGAGTAAGAGATTTCAAAATAAATTTGTTTACCAAACGAGTTTAAATAGTTATGGCTATTTGAACAATTGTATACTTCAAATCATTATAACCATTTGTTTTGTCATAAAATAATTATTTATATTCATGCAAGCTTATTTAAAATAAAACAATACTAATCTAATAATATTCTAAAAATTAATAACTAAGAGATTTAAAAAATGAATTTGTTTGCCAAACTATCTCAAATAATTAAAAGTGTATGAACAATTATCTATTTCAAATCTCTTTTGTTTTATCATAATTTTTTTTTTTCAATTCACGTTAGCTTTTTTGAAATAAGTAAGAGCTTTTAAAAATAATTTTGTTTACTTAAACAGCTCAAATAATTATAACTATTTGAATAATTATCTATTTCAAATCGTTATGTTCCTTTGTTTTGTCACAAAACAAATGGTTTTGTTCATATAAGTTTGTTCAGAATAAAATAATAGTAATCTATTGATATTTCAAAAATTAATAAGGGATTTAAAAACTAAATCTATTTATCAAACTAGTTAAATAATTATGACTACTTGAGTAATTATTTATTTCAAATTATTATGAATTTTTGTTCTTTTATAGAACAATAGTTTCTATTCATGCAAGCATAATTGGATTAAAATAATACTAATTTTTAGTATTCGGACAATTAATAAGTAAAAAGTTTTAAAAATAAATATGTTTACCAAACTAGATCAAATAATCATGACTATTTGAATAATTATTGATTTCAGTTCATACAAGCTTATTCAAAATAAAATAAAACTAATTTATTAATATTTCAAAATTTAATAAGTGATTTAAAAAATGAATTTGTTTATTGAATTAGTTCAAATAATTATGGCCATGTCAACAATTATATATTTTGAATCGTTATGGCCTTTTGTTTCGTCATATAAGAATTGTATTTGAACATTCAAGCTTATTCAGAATAAAATATTATTAATTTATTAATCTTTCAAAAGTTAATAAGTAAGAGATTTAAAAAATAAATTTTTTACCAAACTAGTTCAAATAGTTATGACTAATTGAACAATTGTAAACTTCAAATCATTATAACCTTTTGTTCTATCTTAAAACAATTAATTTTGTTCATACAAGTTTATTAGAAATAAAATAACACTAATCTAATAATATTCCACAAATTAATAACTAAGAGAATTAAAAAATAAATTTGCTTGCCAAACTAGTTTAAATATTTAAAACTATATGAACAATTATCTATATTAAATCATTATGACCTTTTGTTTTGTCATAAAATAGGTTTTGTTGAATTCATACTAGCTTTTTTGGAATAAAATAAAATAAATTTATTAATATTTTAAAAATTAATAAGAGATTTAAAAAATAATTTTGTTTACCTAACTAGTTTAAATTATTATGACTATCTGAACAATTATATATTTTAAATCATTATGACCTTTTGTTTTATCATAAAATAAATGTTTGTGTTCATATAAGTTTGTTCAAAATAAAGTAATACTAATCTATTAATATTTCAAAAATTAATAAGGGATTTAAAAAATAATTATGTTTATCAAACTAGTTTCAAATAGTTATGAATATTTATGCAATTATTTATTTAAAAACATTATGACTTTTTGTTCCGTTATAAAATAATAGTTTCTATTCATACAAGCTTATTCAAATTAAAATAATACTAATTTATTAATATTTTGACAATTAATAAGTAAAAAATTTTAAAAACAAATATGTTAATCGAACTAGATCAAATAATCATGACAATTTGAATAACTATCCATTTCAAATTGTTATGACCTTTTTATTTTGTCATAAAAGAATTGTTTCAGTTCATATAAGCTTATTCAAAATAAAATAATACTAATTTATTAATAATTCAAAAATTAATAATAAAGAGATTTAAAAAATGAATTTATTTATTGAACAAATTTAAATAATTATGACTGTTTGAATAATTATCTATTTGAAATAGGTAAAACCTTTTGTTTTTATAAAAGAATTTTTTTTTGGTTCATCCAAGCTTATTTCGAGTAAAATAATACAAATTTATTACTATTAAAGCAATTAATAAGTAAAATATTTAAAAAATAAATCTATTTATTGAATAAATTCAAATCATTATGTCTATTTGAGCAATTATTTATTTCAACTTGTTATGATTTTTTGTTTTGTCATAAAATAATTATTTCTATTCACACAAGTTTATTCAGATTAAAATAATATTAATTTATAAATATTTTGACAATTAATAAGTAAAATATTTAAAAAATAAATATATTTATTGAAAAAGTTCAAATAGTCATGACTATTTGAATAATTATCTATTTCAAATCATTTTGACCTTTTCTTTTGTAATAAGACACTTGTTTCAATTCATATAAGCTTATTTGAAATAAGATAATACTAATTTATTAATATTTCAAAAATTAATGAGTAAGAGAATTAACAAAAGAATAGGTTTACTGAATAAGTTGAAATATTTATGATTATCTCAACAACTATCTATTTCAAAACATTATGACCTTTGTTTTGTTAGAAAACAATTGGTTCTGTTCATGTAAGTTTATTTTGAATAAAATAATTTAAATTTATTAATATTCCAAAAATTAATAAGTAAAATTTAAAAAATATATATTTTTTGAACACATTCAAGTAGTTATACTATTTGAAGAATTATCTATTTCAAATCGTTATAACCTTTTGTTTTGTCATAAACCAATTGTTTCTGTTCATAAAAGATTTTTCAAAATGAAATAATACTAATTTATTAAAATTCTAACAAATTAATAAGTAAAAGATTTAAAAAGTAAATTTGTTTATCGAGTAAGTTCAAATAATTATGACTATTTGAATAATATTTATTTCAAATTGTTATGATATTTTGTTTTGTCACAAAACAATTGTATCTATTCATACAATTTTATTCCAAATAAATAATACTAATTTATTAGTATTCTAAAAATTAATAAGTTTGAGATTTAAAAAATAAATCTATTTACCAAACAAGTTCAAATAGTCATGTCCATTTGAACTATTATCTATTTCAAATCGTAATGGCATTTTGTTTTGTCGTTAAACAATTCTTTCTGTTCATGCAAAATTATTCAAAATAAAATAATACTAATTTATTAATATTTTGATAATTAATAAGAGATTTAAAAATGAAATCTATATATCGAAATAGTTCAAATAGTTATGACTATTTGAACAATTATCTATCTCAAATCTTTATGATCTTTATTTGTCAAAAAACAATTTTTTCTATTTATTCATGCTTATTTGGATTAAAATAATACTAATTTAATAGTATTCCAAAAATTAGTAAGTAAGAGATTTAAAAAATAAATGTGTTTGTCGAACTAGTTCAAATATTTAAGACTATTAGAACAATTATATATTTCAAATCATTTTAACCTTTTGTTTAGTCATAAAACAATTATTTCAGTTCACACAAGCTTATTTAGAATAAAATAATATTAATTTATTAACATTTGAAATATTAATGAGCAAGAGATTTAAAAAAATAAATTTGTTTACCAAATAACTTGAAATAGATTTGACTATTTGAATAATTATCTGTTTAAAGTTTTTATAACCTTTTGTTTTGTCATAAATCAATTATTTAAATTCATAAAAACTTATCTAAAATAAAATAATACTACTTTATTAATATTTCAAAAATTAATAAGCAAGAGATTTAAAAACTAAAGCTGTTTTTCTAAACCATTTTAAATGGTTATGACTATTTGAATAAATATCAATCTCAAATCGTTATGATCTTTGTTTTCTCATAAAACAATTATTTTTTATCATACAAGCTTATTCGAATAAAAATAATACTAATTTAATAATATTCTAAAAATTAATACGAGATTTAAAAAATAAATGTGTTTGCCAAACTAGTTTAAATAGTTAAGACTATTAGAATAATTATCTTTTTCAAATCGTTTTGACCTTTTGTTTAGTCATATAATAATTATTTCAATTCATACAAGCTTATTTGGAATAAAATAATACTAATTTATTGACATTCAAAAAATTAATAAGTATGAGATTTGAAAAAATAAATTTGTTTATCGAACAAGTTCAAATAGTTATGGCTATTTCAACAATTATCCATTTAAAATCGTTATGACCATTTATTTTGTCATAAAACAATTGTTTTAGTCTATAAAAGCTTATCCAAAATAAAATAATACTATTTTATTAATATTTAAAAAATTAATAAGCAAGAGATTTAAAAAATAAATCAGTTTATCAAATCAGTTCAAATAATCATGGCTATTTAAATTACTATCTATTTTAAATAGTTATTACCTTTTATTTTGTCATAAAACAATGTTTTTCAACATACAAGCTTTTTTGAAATAAAATAATGCTAATTTAATAATATTTGAAAAATTAATAAGAGATTTAGAAAAGAAATCTATTTGCTGAACCAGTTCAAATAGTTATGACTATTTGAACAATTATCTATTTCAAATTATTATAATCTTTGTCCTATCATAAAACAATTGGTTTTATTCATACAAGCTTATTTGAAATAAAATAATAACAATTTAGTAATATTTTGAAAATTAATAACTATGATTTAAAAAAATAAATTCATTTGCTGAATTAGTTTAAATAGTTAAGACTATATGAATAATTATTTATTTCAAATTGTTATAACCTTTTGTTTTCTCATAAAATAATTATTTCAGCTCATATAAGTCTAATCGGAATAGAATAAAATTAATGTATTAATATTTCAAATTTATAAGTAAGAGATTTAGAAAATAATTCTATTTACAAAACCAGTTCAAATAATTATAACTATTTGCACAATTATCTATTTTAAATTGTTATTACTTTTTGTTTTGTCATAAAACAATTGTTTTTGTTAATATAAGTTTATTCGAAATAAAATAATACTAATTTATTAATATTTAGAAAATTAATCAGTAAGAGATTTAAAAAGTAAATTTACTTGCCAAACCATTTCCAATAGTTTTGACTATTTAAATAATTATCTATTTCAAATCATTATAACCTTTTATTTTTTCATCAAACAATTGGTTCTATTTATACTACTTTATTCGAAAAAAATAATGCAAATTTAATAATATTTCAAAACTTAATAACTAGGAAAATTAAAAAAAATCTAACTGTCGAACAAATTCAAATAGTTAAGACTATATGAATGGTTATCTATTTTAAATCGTTATGACCTTTTATTTTATCACACAATCATTGTTTTGTTTGTACAAGCTTATTCAGATTAAAATAATACTAATTTCATAATATTTCAAAAACTAATAAGCAGAAGATTTAAAAGATTAATTTGTTTATCGAATCATTTTAAATAGTTAAGACTATTAGAATAATTATATGCTTCAAATCATTTTGACTTTTTGTTTAGTCATAAAACAAAATTTTCAATTCTTACAAGCTTATTTAGAATAAATTAATACTAATTTATTAACATTCTAAAAATTACTAGGAAAGAGATTTAAAAAATAAATTTGTTTACCGAACAAGTTCATATAGTTATTATTATTTGAACAATTGTCTATTTAAAATCGTTATAACCTTTTGATTTGTTATAAAATAATTGTTTCAGTTAATACAAGCTTAGACAAAATAAAATAATACTAATTTATTAATATTTCCTAAATTAATAAATAAGAAATTTAAAAAATAAATCTGTTTACCAAATTAGTTAAAATAATTATGAACATTTGAATGATTATCTATTTTAAATCAATATGCCCTTTTATTTTGTCATAAAACAATTATGTTTTTATCATATAAGCTTATTCGAAATAAAATAATGCTAATTGATTAATATTTACTTAGTAACAGATTTAAACAATAAATTTATTTACTGAACCAGTTTAAATAGTTATGACTATTTGAACAATTATCAATCTCAAATCGTTAAAAATCTTTGTTTTGTCATAAAACAATTATTTCTAATCATAAAAGCTTATTTGGTTAAAAATAATACTAATTTAATAATATTTTAAAAATTAATAAGAGATTTAAAAAATAAATATGTTTGCTAAACCAGTTCAAATAGTTAAAACTATTAGAATAATTATTTATTTCAAATTGTTCAAACCTTATTTTTAGTCATAAAATATTTGTTTCAAGTCTTACAAGCTTATTTGAAATAAAGTAGTCCAAATTTATGAACATTTGGAAAATTAATAAGTAAAAGATTTGAAAAAATAAATCTATTTATTGAACAAGTTTAAATAGTTATAGTTATTTAAACAATTGTTTATGTAAAATCGTTATAACCTTTTGTTTTGATACAAAACAATTATTTCAGTTCATAAAAGCTTATCTAAAATGAAATAATACTATTTCTTAATATTTTGAAAAATAATAAGCAAGAGTTTAAAAAAATAAATTTGTTTATTAAAAAAATTCAAATAGTTACGACTATTTGATCAATTGTTTATTTAAAATTATTATGACCTTTTGTTTTATCATAAAACAATTGTTTTAGTTCATAGAAGCTTATTCGAAATAAAATAATTATAATTTATTAATATTCCAAAAATTAATAATTAAGCGATTTAAAAAGTGAATCTATTTGCTAAATCAATTCAAATACTTATGGCCATTTCAATAATTATTTATTTCAAATTGTTATCACCCTTTGTTTGGTCATATAACAATTGTTTTTTATCATACAAGCTTATTCGAAATAAAATAGTACTAATTTATTAATCTTTCAAAAATTTATAATTAAGAGATTTAAAAAATAAATCTTTTTTACCGAATCAGTTTAAATAGTTATGATTATTTGAGCAATTGTGTACTTCAAATTGTTAAAACATTTTTTATTATGTTATAAAGCAATTATTTTTGTTCATACAAGCTTATACGAAATAAAATAATACTAATCTAATAATATTCTAAAAATTAATAACTAAGAGATTTAAAAAATAAATTTGTTTGTCGAACCAGTTCCAATAGTTAAGACTATATGAACAATTATCTACTTCAAATCGTTATGACCTTTTGTCTTGTCATAAAACAATTTTCTCAATTCATATTAGCTTATTTGGAATAAAAGGTAATGAGTTTATTAATATTTCAAAAATTAATAAGTAAGAGATTAAAAAAAAATTCTATTTACCTAACCAGTTCAAATAATTATGACTATTTGAATAATTATCTATTTCAAATCGTTATGACCTTTGGTTTTGTCATAAAATAAATGTTTTTATTCATAAAAGTTTGTTCAGAATAAAATAATACTAATCTATTAACATTTCAAAACTTAATAAGAGATTTAAAAAATAAATCTATTTATTAAACCAATTTAAATAATTATGAATATTTAAGCAATTATTTATTTCAAATTTTTATAACTTTTTTTTCTCTTATAAAATAATAGTTTCTATTCATACAAGCTTATTTAGATTAAAATAATACTAATTTATGAATATTATTTAAAAACTAAATATGTTTATCGAACTAGATCAAATGGTTATGACTATTTGGATAATTATCTATTTTAAATTGTTATGACCTTTTGTTTTGTCATAAAAAAAATTATTTCAGTTCATATAAGGTTATTTGAAATAAAATAATATTATGTTATTAATATTACAAAAATTAATAATTAAGAGATTTAAAAAATAAATCTATTTATTGAACAAGTTTAAATAATTATGACCATTTAAACAATTATTGATTTGGAATCACTATAACCTTTTGGTTTGTCATAAATTGATTTTTTTGTTCATACAAGCTTATTTCAAATAAAATAATAAAATTTATTAATATTAAGGCAATTAATAAGTAAAAGATTTAAAAAATAAATCTATTTATTAAACAAGTTCAAATCATTATTATTATTTGAACAATTATTTATTTCAAATTCTTATGACTTTTTTGTTTTGTCATAAAACAATTGTTTCTACCCATATAAGCTTATTCGGATTAACATAATATTAATTTATTAATATTTTAAAAATTAATAAGTAAAAGATTTAAAAGATATATGTTTACCGAACAAGTTCAAATAGTCATGACTATTTGAATAATTATCTACTTCAAATCATTGTGACCTTTTGTTTTGTAATAAAACCATTGTTTCAATTCATGTAAGCTTATTTGAAATAAAATAATACTAATTTATTATTATTCCAAAAATTAAAGAGTAAGAGAATTAAAAAAATAAATCTATTTACTGATCAAGTTCAAATAGTTATGACTATCTGAATAGTTATCAATTTCAAAACATTATGACCTTTTGTTTTGTCATAAAACAATTGGTTTTGTTCATGTAAGCTTATTTCAAATAAAATAATATAAAATTTTTAATGTTCCAAAAATTAATAAGTAAAAATGCAAAAATAGATCTATTTTTTGAACACATTCAAATAGTTATGGCTATTTGAATAATTATCTATTTCATATTGTTATGACCATTTGTTTGTCATAAACCAATTGTTTCTATTCAAAAAACTTTATTCAAAATAAAATAATACTAATTTATTAATATTCTAAAATTAATAAATAAAAGACTTTAAAAATAAATTTGTTTACTAAGCGAGTTCAAATAGTTATGATTATTTGAACAATTATTTATTTCAATTCGTTATGATCCTTTGTTTTGTCATAAAACAATTGTTTCTATTCAAACAAGTTTATTCAAAATAAAATAATACTAATTTATTAATATTCTAAAAATTAATAAGTCGGAGATTTAAAAAATTAATCCATTTATCGAATAAGTTAAATAATCATGTCCATTTGAACTATTACCTATTACAAATCGTTACGACATTTTGTTTTGTTGTAAAACAATTGTTTCTATTGATACAAAATTATTTTGAAAAAAATAATACTAATTTATTACTATTTCATAAATTAATAAGGGATTTAAAAACTAAATATCTTTACCGAACCAATTCACATAGTTATAACTATTTGAACAATTATCCATCTCAAATCATTACATCTTTGTTCTATCCTAAAACATTTATTTCTATTCATACAAGCTTATTTGGAGTAAAATATTGCTAAATTAATAATATTTTAAACATTAAAAAGTAAGGATTTAAAAAATAAATGTGTTTGCCGAATTAGTTCAAATAGTTAAAATTATTAGAACAATTATCTATTTCAAATCGTTCTAACCTTTTTTTTAGTCATAAAATAATTGCTCCAGCTCATACATGCTTATTCAAAATAAAATAATACTAATTTACTAACATTCAAAAAATTAATAAGTAAGATATTAAAAAAAATCTATTTACTAAACAAGTTCAAATAGTTTTGACTATTTGAACAATTATCTAATTAAAATCGCTATGACCTTTTATTTTGATGGGGATTCAATCTTTGAATCCAATCTGGATTCTATTTGAATCCCCATTCACGGTAGGATTCTTCAAAGTCTTCAATCTTAACCCCAAAAAAAAGAAAAAAAATCAGATAAACAAAAAAAAAATTAGATAAACGAATAAAAAAAATTAACATATAATTAAAAAATAATAATAAGATAAATAAAAAATATTACAAGATAAATAAAAAAATAATAAATAAATTATAATATAATAATAAATATATAACTAGATAAATAAATACATATATAAATATTAACAAAAATAAATAAATAAATAAATAAAGATATACATATATTAATACATAGTAATAATAAATAAATAAATAATAAATACATAAGATACAAAGGAAAAAATATAAAATAAAAATAATATAAAATACAAAATAAAAGCCAAATTGGGCTTACCCATTTGGACCAAGCCCAATTGATCCGGGCCTGGACCAAATTGGGTGTCTACAACTATCCCTCTTTGCACATTTTTTGTGAAACAGAAATTGCGCAAAGACATAGACACCCAATCAAGACTCAACTCGACATTTTTATTTTATTTTATTTTTTTGACCAAAGCTCTTCTAAGCAGAGGCTCAACGACTTTGAGAAACATAAATGGCTCCTCTAATCAGAGGCTCAACGACTTTGGAAAAATAAATTGCTCCTCTAAACAGAGGCACCGCGACTTTGGAAAGTAAATTGCTCCTCTAAACAGAGGTACCATGATTTTTGAAAAGTAAATTGCTCATTGACAATCATGTCTAAAGGAGTTGAAAATTGTGTTTGAAGGAATTTCAGGAGATTATGCCCAAAGGTCTTATAAATCAACCCTGATACCAAAAGACATCATATTTCAAGGATTAGGAACTTACCTAACAAGTTTCTTCTCAAATTTGAAAATATCTTCACATCTGTTTTCTCTGTGTGGGATGTTGGAACACCACTGCTTCTTGAATTTATACACTATACTTTCTTGAAAGTAGTATATGCTATGCGATGCATATGAATTTCAATGCATGCTATGCAAATGTTGGCCAATTAATTCCTATTCAATGTATGGTACTCAAGTTTTTCAAGCTCTTTTCTTGGGCGTCAAGCCCTTTGATTCTTCAAAGATCCAATTACACTGCTCTTCTAAGATCGAGCCAATATTGCTCTTAATTGTCTCTTTCACTCACATTCTTCTTGTAAGAAATCTCTTCCCAAATTCAATGTCCTAATCAGGAACTGAACATCTCGATTCTGCCTTTATCACTCTTGACTTATTCAATGTAATGTAAAAATCTTTTCATGTTGTTATTCATTCATCAATCATTATTTCAAACTCAAAAAGTAAGAATGCATTTGCACATTTCTTCCTTGGTAGTGTATTAAGAAGAAAAGAATTTGAATGGTTGAGAAACAGTCATCAGAAAAAGACATAAAGAATGAAATAGAATGTCTTTTATTAACAAAATGTTGGCAAACTTTGGCCAAGAAGAATTACAAGGATAAATGTGGGGACAAAGTCTAAAAATGAACAATCAGATGATCATGATAACATATCTCAAAGTTTTTTTTTTTGAAAACCCAACCCTCTGATGTACTTAACAACTTGAAACTCTTTCGAATTTGCTAGCCTCCACGTCAGCAGACTTTTAAATTCGATGTTGTATTTTCCTTATCTAAGCTGCCTTTTTAGGTTTTCAACTTAGACAAACCCCCTATGACTCAAATCGCCTTTTTAGGGTTTTCGCCTTGAGTCTTCTTTTTTCATTCATTTTTTTTTTCATTTTTTTTCATTTTTTTTCAAGCATAGTATTTCTTCACAGCATCAGAATTTATAGGATGGGGTAAATCATTTCCATCCATTTCAGTCATTATTAGCACTCCACCCGAAAAAGCCCGTTTCACCACATACGGCCCTTCCCAATTCAGAGTCTATTTTCCTCTACTATCATGCTAGATTGAGAGAATTTTTTTCAAGACCAACTCTCCTTCTCGAAAGCAAGAGGGTCAAATCTTCTTATCATGAGCCCTCATCATTCTTCTTTGATATAGCTGCCCATAGCACAATGTAGTCAATCTCTTTTCTTCTATGAAATTTAACTGCTCATAACGTTCTCAAATCCATTCAGCTTCTTTCAACTCAACTTCTTTTAAAACTCTTAAGAAGGGGATCTCTACTTTCATTGGTAGTACAGCTTTCATCCCATAAACCAAAGAAAATGGGGTTACCCCAGTAGAGATGCGAACTGACGTTCGATATGCATGCAATGCAAATGGTAACTTCTCATGCCAATCTTTGTAAGTCTCGATCATTTTTTCCAAAATCTTTTTTATGTTCTTATTGGCTGCCTCAACTGCCCCATTCATTTTCAGACGGTATGGTGCTGAGTTATGATGCATGATCTTGTATTGAGCACATATTTCTTGCATCATCTTACTATTTAGATTCTTGGCATTGTCTGAAATAATTCTCTCTGAAAGTTCATATCTACAGATGATCTTTCTCTTTATGAACTTACAAACTACAGAGTGTGTCACACTTGCATATGATGCTACCTCTACCCATTTTATGAAATAATCTATCATCATAAAAATGAATCTGTGCCCATTAGAAGCTTTTGGGGTGATTGGACCAATGACATCCATGCCCCACATTGAGAATGGCCATGGTGGTGCCATAATATGTAAAGTAGATGGCGGAGCATGGATCTTATCAGCATATATCTAGCATTTATGGCATTTACGAGCATAATCAATGCAATCATTCTTCATCGTCAACCAGTAATATCCTACTCTCATGACCTGTTTTGCCATCATATGTCCATTAGTATGTGCCTCACATATTCCATCATGCACCTCTTCAATGATTCTCCTCGCTTCAATCTTATTTACGCACCTTAATAATACTTGATCCCTGTTTCTTTTGTACAGGACATCCCTATCTAGGAAAAGCTCATAGCCAATCTTCGGATGACCCTTTTATCATTTTCTGTTGCTTGAACTAGGTACTGCTGATCCTTAATATACTGTAGGATGTCATAATACCAGGACTTTCCATCTTCTTCTTTCTCTACATTAGACCAATAAGTTGGTATATCTTTAACATCTAACTTGATGGGCTGAATGTCGATATTGTCATTAATTCGAATCATTGCAGCTAGAGTAGCCAATGCATCAGCAATCAAATTCTCTTCTCGAGGTAAGTGGTCAAACTAGATATCTTCAAATTGTTTCGTCAACTCTAGAATATACTTATGATATGGAACAAGTTTTAAATCTCTCATCTCCCATTCTCCTTTCAATTGATATATAACTAGAGCTGAGTCTCCAAATACTTTTAGTACTTTCACTCTTTTATCTATAGCAGCTTGTAAGCCTATGACACATGCCTCATATTCAGCGATGTTATTTGTGCAATTAAAATTTAACCTTACTGTTACAGGGCAGTATTGTTCTTCTGGAGAGATCAAAATTATCTTAAGGCATTAGCAGCTCCATCAAAGTACATTCTCCAACATTTTTCTCCATGCTCCCCTTCCTCCAGTTAGGAAATAGTCATTAAGTCTTCATCAGGGAATTCTAGCTTCATTGACTCATACTCCTCAGTAGCACGATCTATAAGAAATTCTATTATAGCGCCCCTTTTTATTACTTTTTGGCTCACGTATATAATATCATTTTTTGAGAGCATTACTTGCTATCTAACGATTCTTCCAGACAAAGAAGGCTTCTCGAAGATATATTTAATGAGATCCAATTTCGCTATGAGCCATGTAGTATGATAGAGCATATATTGTCTGAGTCTTTTGGCAGTCCATGCTAATGCATAACACATTTTCTCCAATGATAAATACTTGGATTCATATTCTGTGAATTTTTTACTTAGATAGTAAATAGCTCTTTCCTTTTGGCTAGCCTCGTCTTGCTGCCCCAGCACACATCTCATTGAATTTTCACATACAATTAAGTATAAGATTAAAGGTTTCCCTGAAACAGGTGGCACCAATACTGAAGGGTTCGATAAGTATTGCTTAATTTTATCAAACGCCTCTTGACACTCTTCATTCCATTTCCCATGATTATTCTTACGGAGAAGCTTAAATATAAGATCACATTTGTAAGTAAGCTGAGAGATAAACCGAGAAATGTAGTTCAATCTCCCCAAAAAACCTTAAACTTTTTTTGGCGTATTGGGAGGTGATAGATTTTGAATGGCCCGTATCTTATCAGGATCGACTTCAATTCCTCTTTCACTGACCACAAAGCCTAGCAACTTCCCTAACTTTACCCCAAAGGTGCACTTGGCTGGGTTTAATTTGAGCTGAAATTTTTTCAACCTCTCAAATAACTTTTTGAGGCTAGTAACATGATCTTCATCCTCACAAGACTTTGAAATCATATCGTCTACATACATCTCGATCTCTTTGTGCATCATGTCATGGAAGAGTGTTACCATGGCCCTTTGATACATTACCCCAGCATTTTTTAACCTAAAAGGCATGACTTTGTAGCAAAAGATTCTTCACATAGTCATAAAAGTAATCTTTTCCATATCATTTACAGCCATTTTTATCTGATTATATCCTGAGAAACCATCCATAAAAGAGAAAATTGAATGCTTAGCCGTGTTATCTACCAGTGTGTCGATATGAGGCAAAGAAAAGTTATCCTTTGGGCTAGCCTTATTCAAGTCTTGATAGTCTACACACATTCGTACTTTTCCATTTTTCTTAGGAACTGGAACTATATAGGCTACCCATTCTGGATACTTAGCCACTTGTAAAAAACCTGTATCAAATTGTTTTTTCACCTCTTCTTTAATCTTTAGTAACATTTTGGGTTTTATCCGTCTCAGTTTTTACTGAACTGGCTTACATTTTGGCTTTAGGGGTAATCTGTGCTCCACTATCTCTGTGCTCAACCTTGGCATATCCTGGTAAGACCAAGCAAATATATCTATAAATTCTCGAAGTAGGTCTGCCAATCGTTGCCTATCTCCAGATGAAAGTGAAGTGCCCATTCTGACCTCTTTCTTATTCTTTGCATCTCTCAGATTCACTAAGTCCACTACCTCTTGATGAGGCTCAATTGGCTTATTTTCTTGTTCAATCAATCTCATTAGGTCCGGAGGCATAACATATTCTTCAAAATTCTCTTCATTGTCAAGTTCATCAGTGTTAATTGAATTCTCAAAGCTAACCTCTTGATTGTTATCATGATTATCTTCATGTTCATTTAAAGACCTGAAATTGAATGAAATGGGATATGTTTGCAAAATGTACTTGAAAAGATGAAAATAATAAAGACACAAGAAGAAATAAATGAAAATGCATCTTTTTTATTTTTTATTAAAAAAATAAAAGACAAATGGCCCAAACAAAAAAGGATCACCCCAATGCCTTGGGCAATAGCTATTGAGATGTTACAATTACATTGTATCAAAATCAAAAGTCAAAGGCATCTTGATGGCACTCCAATTATTCAGCTCATAATCTGGTGGACAAAGGCGAACCCACTCCTCTTGATTAAACCTACTTCATCTTCAACAGCATTAATGGCTAACTGGGCAAAAGTATCTTTCACATTTTTTCTTGTATCTGGGTACATGAATCCTCCAGGTCTGAAAGTTTCATACAAGTGTGGGATAAACATCAGTCTTGCTGTCTTTCCTGATAGCATTCTTTTGACTTCCCACTCTGCCATCTCATAGCCTAGGCCTACCCTGTCGCTATTGTCTATTATTGTCGGAGGTTCTTTTATTCCTTGTAAGTTTTTGCCTAGCCCAAGTCCTGGATACCAGCCCTTGTTGATGACTTGGCTCATCACTATCCTTGAAAAAAGCTAATTTTGAAATCTTTCACCTACAGAATTGACCAATTCAAAAGATCGATAGGAGTATTCCAATGCTTCTTCGACAGTCTCTACATATGGAGTATTCAATGGTTGGGTCACTAGCATGTCTTTCTCCCTAACTACCACTACTAATTGACCTTCTACATTGAACTTGATCTTTTGATGCAAAGTAGAGGGCACAGCTCCTGCCATGTGAATCCATGGTCTTCCTAACAGACAGCTGTAGGATGGAGAGATATCCATCACTTGAAACTTTACATTGAAGGTGCATGGCCCAATTTGTAAGGGCATCTCAATATTCCCTAGGACTTTTCTTTTGGTCCTATCAAAAGCTCTTACAATCATTTGACTATTTTTCATATGAGAGTAATCAATGGGTAGTCTTGCTAAAGTTGACATAGGCATGACATTGATAGTAGAGCCATTATCGATAAGGACCTTGGCTATGATATGGCTCTTGTACTTGACTGTGATATGAGAGCCTTGGCATTTCCTTTTCCCTCCAAAGGAATCTCATCATCATTGAATGAAATGTGATTTGACATGACTAGATTTCCAGCCATATGGTTCACATATTCAACAGATACATTATGTGCCACGTATGCCTGATTCAACACTTTCAGTAGGGTATTTCGATGTGGCTCTGAGTTCAACAGCAGTGATAATAATGAGATTCGAGCTGACATTTTGTTCAACTATTTCACAACTGAATACTCAATATGTTTTACCAACTTTAGGAATTCACAAACCTCTATTTCTGATACTGGCTTCGGATGATCTTCTTCAGGTTCTATCTTAGGATTATTCCATCTTTCTCCTTCTTTAGCTTTCTCTCTTTTAGCCTTCTCTAACATTTCTGGAGTGTAACACCTCCCACTTCGAGTAATGCCTCCTACGTCAGTTATATTGAAAGTGTTGACTTTGAAGACATTTTCTTCTTACCCCTGAACTACAGTGTCACAACCATATCTTCAGAGTACAGCTTTATCATCTTTGTACAAAAAAAGAGTCGAAACCTTAAAAGTTATCAGCCTGGAGAGAAGTTTGTCTATGATTGACTTCGATTTGTTCCCACACTAAATTGTCACTGGTTTTGGAAATAACTTCACAGGCCTATCAGTCATGTACACCTCAATATTTTTTAAGTCTTCTTTTTCTTCATAGACCTCTATCTGATGTGAATCCAAGAGTTTTTGTACCTCTTAGTGAAACTGCTCACAGGTTTCCATGGAATGGCCTATTGCCCTATTATGATACTTACAACTAGTACCAGCTATATATGCTCCATGATAGCTATGTAGACTTACTAGTCGTATCATGTCAGTTTTTTATAAAACATCGAATAGTTGACTGAAAGGTGTCTTAATATCTGTCACTCCTTTCTTCACATGGCGCTCCTATTTTTCACTTATAGCATTCACATTATGGTTCAGCAAAGGATTGCCACCAACATTTGGTGCGGTTACCCCTCCCGTATCAAAGCAAATCATCCCATCCTTGATCAACCGTTGCACTTTGTGTTTCAGGGTGGTGTAATTTTCGGTAGAGTGACCAGCAATCCTATAATGGTAGTCGCAGTGGGCTGTGGGATCGTACCACTTGGGGTAAGGTGGCTTGAGGGGTTTTAATTTACTTAGAGCAATCAAAGGACTGTTGTAAAGCTCCTTATATAATTCAGTATAAGTCATTAGAATCGAGTCAAACACAAGTTTCTCACGGGTAGTTCGTTGCTCCCGTGAACCACCAATGAGGTTAATTAGGCGATTTTGGGGTCTTGGGGTAGGCTGAGTGTTAGGATTGTACATGGTATTTTGAGGCCTATGAGGGGTTTGATATGTTTAGGAGGATGGTGATTGTACAAATGGTTCATATAGGTGAAAAGAAGTGTTATTTACAGTAGGGTAATATGGTAAATATTCTAGTGGTGAGTATAGTGGATAGCCTTCAAATTACTGTCTATCAAAGCTCATATCCTGAGCTTCAATTTTTTTCTTCTTCAGGACTCTCTTGCTAGATGCTTCATTTCCTTCTAGCTTGCCATTCTTGATGGCATTCTCAATAATTTCTCTCGAAATTACCATATCAGTAAAGTTTTTCATTGCATTCCCTATCATCTTTTCATAATAGGAAGGTTTTAAAGTGCTAACAAACAGCACTGTAGTCTCTTTCTCGATCAGAGGAGGTTGTACTTGAGAAGCAATATCCCTCAACCTCTGAGCATACTCTTTAAAATACTCGTTTACCTTTTTCTCCAGATTCTGTAAAGCAAACGATCAGGGGCCAAATTGATAATATGTCGATATTGGCCGATGAAGTTATGTGCCATATCACTCCAAGAGCGAATGCGGGTTCTATCCAGTTAAACATACCATCTGGTTGCAGAGCCAGTAAGACTATCCTGAAAGACATGCATTAATAGTTTTTCATCATGAGCATGAGCTACCATCTTCCGGTAATACATTGTGATGTGAGTTTTGAGGCACTTTGTTTCGTCATATTTTTTAAATTTTGGTACTTTGAACTTATGAAGAATAACCACATCAGGAACTAGGCAGAGCCCAGCAGCATCAACTGCCCCATAAAAACTAAATCCTTCCACAGCCCGTAGCCTTTGCTCTAGCATACTAGTCTTGGAGCTTTCCTGAGTTTTCACTCTTATCTTTTCTTTCTCATTCTCTTTTAAATCATCTAGATCAAGAATTGGTTCTACTGCCTTTTTAGTAAAGACAAAATTTACATAGCTATTATAAAACCCTAGGTTGGAAGCTGACGGTATTCCAGGATATGTTGTATATGTGAAGTATTGAAGTAGAAACCTCTTGAGTAGACTGAGCTTGAGGTGGGCCAAAACCTGGAGGATATAAAGGGTCAGCCACTTTTTGCAATGGGGGAACTTGTTGGCTTGCATTTTCTTCAACTCATTTTCCTTTATTCATGTTATTAAGAGCATCCAAAATATTGTTCAACTCACTTTCAATCTTTTCCTGTGCTTTTTCTATCTTTTCAAATCTATGAGAATTTTTCTGCTCCATTTGCCTTACTCTGGATCTTGTGTTGTATCGATGGGTAGGATTTTTGCTAGATGGAGCTATCCTGAAACCTTGAGTACCATATCTTAGAATTAGTAAATTTGCATGACTATCACATGGTCATCTTATTAAGTATGATGGAATGAATGAAAAATGCATGTATGCAAAGAACATTTGCCTTAAAAACGGTATTCAACTAAACAATTTCATTTATTCCAAAAAACTTTTATCTACATTGAGTTTATCATCCTAAAATTATAGCCATAAAATTGTTTGATCTGTTCATATTGGGCTTTGGCTTTTTCGATGAAGTTCAACAGACGCTGTCCATGTTCTCCTACTGGGGCCACCATTTGTCTCAATGCTTCTGCCTCTTCTACCATCTCTCTTGCCTTACATACCCCTTTATGGATTTGGGTTGTTAAGTGCTCAATGTATTTCTGCCTTCCTAAGTTCTCTCTTTTACCACACTAGACTTGGTATGATAATTCTCTATGTTCTCTAACCAATGTAGCGATGTGGTCTCCTTGTTCATCCAACTTTTGACTTAGCCTGCTCAGATAACTGTTTAGCATATTAATTTTTGCCTGTGCTTCAATACTTTCTTCTTCCAATTTAGCATACTCTTGCTTCAATCTTGTATTTTCCTCAGTCAGCTCGACAATGGTTATCTCTTTGGCTCTTTCTCTCACACATAACCTTTTATGCTCTTGGTGTAGCTTTGTTAGATCTTCAATAGCTATATCACATTCTCTAGCAATCTTGTGAACTTTAATTTCATAACTTTCGGCTCTATCTTTCCACTGGGCTTTTTCTTCTTGAAGCTTTTGGATTTTTTGCTTTAACTTGCCCTTTTCAGACTCAAATTCTTTTGTTGCCAACTCTAATTTTGATGGTGTCTTTTCAAGTTTTTCTTCTATTGGTGGTTGAGAGATTTCATAAGTGAATACCATTTCTTGTCTTCTTTTTGTTCTCCAAACCAAGTACCCTAGGGTAACTTTATCAATAAATGGTCCAAGACTCACTCTTCAAAAATTTTTCTATGCTTTAATCATCTCATTCATCCTTTGAAATGCTTTAGGCTCACTGTAAGAGAAATCTAATTGATAAAGCCCATAAGTCATAAAAATAAACTGTTCTTCCTAAAATTGCCTTCTCACTAGGAGTGGTGCATAATTCGTCACTCTCCATAAACCCAAAAGTGGGACCACTGTACTATCCTTACATTGATACAACATAGGCTCATGATTCATCTATGGGACCAACCATTTCACCCTGGTGCTTTTCAACTTTTGTAGGAAAGTTATCCATTTTTGTTTAGACTTCCGCTTTGACCACCCACTTTCACAGAATTCCTTAATCGGAATACGATTACGGATATAAAGCTTCGAGAAAGCACCGTTTCCCTATTCAAAATGGCTTTTCATCCATAAGTATAATAATTGTATGCAACCTATGAAGCGTCCTCCATTCCGATGACAATAACTCAAAGATCTAATAGTCTCTGCTAATATTACCATTGAAGGATTACAGCCATTGATCACACTCTCGAAGAAGTCAACCACCGCTATCTCAATATATCCCAAAACCTTTAGAAAGATCACCAGTCCGTATATGGTCAAGGAAAATATATCTAACCCCAGTTCTTCATTGGCATGTTGCATCAGAAACTCATGAAAGAACTTCCAAGGTAGGTAAACCTATTCTTGTTTCTTCTTTGTATGAGAATCCATAATTTCCTTGTCTATCCCCATGAGTTGAGCCAGACTTTTACGAAATCCTGACTTATGTTTTTTAACATATATCTTGTTAGGAGTCTTGAGTTGCAAAGCCAACAAGATCGAATATTCTTCGATGAAGGGAGTCATATCAGCTTCATTACAGATGAAACACTTGTATGCAGGATTCCAGAATTGTGTTGCAGCTCTGATTAGTTGATCATCAACAACTACTACTAGAAGGTGTGCTATATGCCCGTGTTTCTGACAAAACTGCTCTTGTCTTGACGGACTCATCTTCTTCTAGATATTAACCAAATCCTCTAAATTGTTCTGTTTGAGAAGGATAGATGTTTCTTGAGACAGAGTACAATCATACCCGGTTGGCAAGCAATCTCCCATCTTCAGTTGAATCTTTTCTGACTAGGCCCTTACTTCATTGGGTGTCCCACAAGGTGCTAATACGGATAAAGAACAAACTAGTCATTCAGTGGAGCCCATAAAAAAATTTGTTGAAGACCATTTTTCAAGCAAATGTTCTTTATGCAACTTTATGATATGCATACGAACCAATGCAAAAGAATAAGAAAAATGTTAGTATACCCAGAAAAAGAATAAATAACTAAGTAAATTTAAACATCACATAGAGTAAAAGGGATGAATCCTATGCTTTTGGTCAATTCTAAAAGGGAAGAGTGATGGCTCTATCTATAGGTTAAACGCTCTTAAGGTTCACTATATGCGATTTTAAAGTCAAAGTCTAAAGGTCCTCAAATTGTTCCTTACGTCCTTGTCCATCACAGACTAGTAAGGCACCCTAATCCTCACCCATTACAGGCTATAAGCAAAAAAGGTTCAATTTGAGTGGGAGTATTTCGCTAGCCACTGCAGAGGCATTAGACCTCATGAAAGCAATAGGTACTTTACTCCCTCCTAGAGGGACGGAGCTCGAGTGTAGAGCTTATGTTATGCACATGCATATGAATGACATAATTAACAAGGTAAATAAACATGAATGAAAAATGACACATATATACAAACAGATTCAATTTTATTAGGCTTTTGGATAACACAAATTATTTGCTAGCCTGACTCTCAAAATCCCCAATGGAGTCGCCAAGCTGTCATAACGTCTAGATTCGAGGATTTATCGCTAGACATTGACTTTTAGGAGTCACCACCAAATTTTTTTTATCTAGGTGCGATTGGCCACCTAAGGAATCTGTCCTTTCAGGGAACACCTAAGTTTAAGGGTCCCTAAAAGAATAGGTTCAGGTCTACTAACCAAAACAAGGTTCAAGAGTTTGGTTACGTATGAGGAAGGTTATAGCACCCTCACAACGCCCATTAAAAGATGGTATTAGCTTAAATTTGTGTTATCCAATGAGCCTTAAAATTTTACCAAGTAATTAATTATTGGAAATTATTCTCAATTGACTCTAATACTTTTAGCAGAAATTGAAAAAATTCCCTCACCTCAGGAGTATGCAAGAAAACTACTGTTTCACTTACAGAGGCTCCATCATTGGATTATTTAACATAAACAAAAAAAATAAAAAAAAGAAAAGAATGATTGTTCTTGTGTAGGGAAAATTGATACTTTCAACTTTTTCCCAAAAATATTCTTTTGAAACTCTAATTTCGAGAAAAATTGATACTTTCAACTTTTTCCCAAAAATATTTTTTGGAAACTTTTATTTTCGAGGAAAATTGATATTTTCAACTTTTCCTCAAAAACTTTTTTTGAAAATTTATTTTTAAGGAAAATTGATACTTTCAACTTTTTCCCAAAAATATTTTTTGGAAACTTTTATTTTCGAGGAAAATTGATACTTTCAACTTTTCCTCAAAAACTTTTTTTTTTTGAAAATTTATTTTTAAGGAAAATTGATATTTTCAACTTTTCTCCAAAAATATTTTTTGAAAACTTTGATTTTCGAGGAAAATTGATACTTTCAACTTTTCCTCAAAAAAACCTTTTTTTAAAAATTTATTTTTAAGAAAAATTGATACTTTCAACTTTTCCCTAAAAATATTTTTTGGAAACTTTGATTTTCAAGGAAAATTGATACTTTCAACTTTTCCTTAAAAATTTTTTTTTTTGAAAATTTATTTTTAAGGAAAATTGATACTTTCAACTTTTCCCGAAAATATTTTTTTGGAAACTTTGATTTTCAAGGAAAATTGATACTTTCAACTTTTCCTCAAAAACCTTTTTTTTTCGAAAATTTATTTTTAAGGAAAATTGATATTTTCAACTTTTCCCCAAAAATATTTTTTGAAAACTTTGATTTTCGAGGAAAATTGATACTTTCAACTTTTCCTAAAAAAAAACCTTTTTTTGAAAATTTATTTTTAAGAAAAATTGATACTTTCAACTTTTTCCTAAAAATATTTTTTTGGAAACTTTGATTTTCGAGGAAAATTGATACTTTCAACTTTTTCCCAAAAATATTTTTTGATTTTATTTAAAGAAAATAACAAAATAAAAGTGAAAATAAAAAAAATAAAAAAAAGAAAAGTAAAACAAAAATAAAAATAAAATAAAGATAAAAGAATATTAAATAAACCTAATCTAATAATAATAAAAAACAAATAAATAAATTAAAAAAAAAAAACCTGGAGCGTCTCGGAGAACGGCTCAACTCGGCTCGGCTCAAGGAAGAAAAACGGTTCGGAGAAACGGCTCGAGAAGTCGGCTCGACTCGACTAACAGCTCGAAGAGGCAGAACACGCGCGGGTCAAAAAACGGGTCGACGCTCGGATCGGGTCGGATCTTAGCAAAATGCGCGGATCCTCTAGGTTATTTAACGTAAAAACGACGTCGTTTTAGGAGGGTATATAAGGCTGTTTCCTTCATTTTTTCGGCAGAAACCTTCTCCCCTCTCTCTCTCTTCCTTTCTTTTCTCTCTCTTCTCTCTAAAATGGTTAAAAAACTCCGGTTGAATATTCACAAGATTCTAAAATTTTTCGTCGAAATCTGAGTTTTTCATCGAAAGTTCATCGAAAAGTTGGTCGGTTTCGGGGTATCTTCACCGAAAACTGGGCAGCTGGCTGGAAACTTCAAACTTGGTCGAAATTGTCACCGAAAAATTCAACGTCTGTCGGAAAAGTCACCAGAATCTAAAAATTTTCCAGAAATTTCCAGAAAAAAAATTTCACCAAAAATCTCCAAAATTTTTTTTGATTCCTACAGTCGTTCTAACACTTCTAAACCTTTTCTTAGCCTTCAAAAATCTTTTATATGCCCTTTTCTCTCAACCAGTAGCTTCTTTCCTCACTGTTTTTTCTGTGTCCTTTTCTTTCTGTTCCAGTACCTATTTATAGGGATTGATCAGAAGAGTTTCTGATCAGTCCCTATTCCTTTTTGGATGGGAATTCAATCTTTGAATCCAATCTGGATTCTGATTGAATCCCCATTCACGATAGGATTCTTCAAAGTCTTCAATCTCAACCTCAAAAAAGAGAAAAAAAAAGAAATAAGATAAACGAAAAAAAAATCAGATAAACGAATAAAAAAAATTTAACATATAATTAAAAAATAATAATAAGATAAATAAAAAATATTACAAGATAAATAAAAAAAATAATAATAAATAAATTATAATATATAACTAGATAACTAGATAAATAAAATACATATATAAATATTAACAAATAAATAAATAAATAAATAAATAAAGATATACATATATTAATACATAGTAATAATAAATAAATAAATAATAAATACATAAGATACAAAGGAAAAAAATATAAAATAAAAATAAAAATAATATAAAATACAAAATAAAAGCCAAATTGGGCTTACCCATTTAGACCAGGCCCAATTGATCCAGGCTTGGATCAAATTAGGTGTCTACAGTCATAATAATTTGAAATAAAAAATCGTTTGAATGGCCATAATTATTTTAATTGATTTGGTAAACATATTTATTTTTTAAATTTCTTACTTATTACTTTAAGAAATATTAATAAATTAGTATTATTTTATTCCATCTAAGCTTGTTTTAACTTAAACAATTGTTTTATAACAAATCAAAAGGTTATAATGATTTTAAATAGACAATTGTTCAAATGGTAAGAACTACTTGAACTTATTCGGTAAACAGATTTATTTTTTTAAATCTCTTTTTTATTAATTTTCCAAATGCTGATAAATTATTATTAATTTATTCTGAATAAGCTTATATGAATTGGAACAATTGTTTTATGACTAAACAAAATGTTAGAACAATTTTAAATAGATAATTGTTAAAATAGTCTTAACCATTTAAACTGATTCGGTAAACAAATTTATTTTTTAAATCTCTTACTTATTAATTTTCAAAATATTAATAAATTAGTTTTATTTTAGTTAGAATAAGCTTGTACAAACAAAACAATTGTTTTACAATAAATGAAAGGTCATAACAATTTAAAATAGATAATTGTTCATATAGTCTTAACTATCTAAATTGGTTCGACAATTAGATTTAGTTTTTAATTTTCTTGGTTATTAAGTTTTGGAATATTATTAAATTAGTAGTATTTTATTTCGAATAAAATAGTATGAATAGAACCAATTGTTTGATGACAAAATAAAAGGTTACACGGTTTGAAATAGATAATTATTCAAATAGTCAAAACTATATAAAATGGTTTGGTAAATAGATTTACTTTTTAACTCTCATAGTAATTAATTTTTAAATATTAATAAATTATTATTATTTTATTTTGAGTAAACTTATCTTAACAAAAATAATTGTTTTATGACAAAACAAAAAGTAATAATAATTTGAAATAGATAATTGTTCAAATAGTTATAATTATTTGAACAATTATCTATTTCAAATTAGAATTATTTTCTAAATCTCTTACTTATAAATTTTTGAAATATTAATAAATTAGTTTTATCCTATTTCAAATACGCTTGTTTTATGACAAAATAAAAAGATCATAACAATTTGAAATAAATAATTGTTTAGATAATCTTAACTATTTCAATAAAAGTTCATAACAATTTGAAATAAATAAATGTTAATAAATTAGTATTATTTTATTTCGAATAAGTTTGTATGAACTGAAACAATTATTATATGACTAAACAAAAGGTCAAAATGATTTGAAATAGATAATTATTCTAATAGTCTTAACTATTTGAACTAGTTTAGCAAACACATTTATTTTTTAAATCTCCTATTAATTTGTGAATTATTATTAAATTAGTAATATTTTTATCCGAATAAGCTTGGATGATCAGAAGCAATTATTTTATGAGAAAACAAAGATCATAATGATTTAAGATTGATATTTGTTCAAATAGTCATAGCTATTTGAATTGGTTCAAAAAACAATTTTAGTTTTTAAATCTCTTGCTTAATAATTTTTGAAATATTAATAAAGTAGTATATTTTATTTTAGATAAGTTTTTATGAGCTGAAACAACTGTTTTATAATAAAACAAAAGCCCATAACAACTTAAAATAGTTAGAATGATTGTTCAAAAAGTTAAATCTTTTTGAACTTTTTTGGTAAATAGATTTATTTTTTTAAAATCTCTTGCTCATTAATTTTTCGAATGTTAATAAATTAGTATCATTTTTTCTAAATAAGCTTATATGTACTAAAATAATTATTTTATGACAAATAAAAGGTCAGAACAATTTAAAATAGATAATTGTTTTAATAGTCTTAACTACTTGAACTAGTTCAACAAACATATTTATTTTTTTAAATCTCTTACTTATTAATTTTTGGAATATTATTAAATTAGTATTATTGTAATTTGAATAAGCTTGTATGAAAAGGAACAATTATTTTATGACAAAATAAAGATCATAACATTTTGAGATAAATAATTATTTAAATAGTCATAAATATTTGAACTATTTTGGAAAACAGATTTAGTTTTTAAATCTCTTATTAATTTTCAAAATATTAATAGATTAGTATTATTTTAATCTGAATAATTTTTCATGAATAGTAACAATTATTTTATGTTAAAACAAAAGGTCATAATGATTTAAAATAGATAATAGTTCAAATGGACATAACTATTTGAACTTGTTCAGTAAATAGATTTTTTTTTAAATCTCTAAATTATTAATTTTTAGAATATTAATAAATTATATTATTTTATTTCAAATAAAATTATATGAATAGAAACAATTGTTTTATGATAAAACAAAAGATCATATCAATTTAAAATAAATAATTGTTCAAATAGTCACAATTATTTGAACTCGCTCAATAAATAGATTTATTTTTTAAATCTTTTACTTATTAATTTTTGGAATTTTAATAAATTAGTATTATTTTATTCTGGATAAGCTTTTATGAATAGAAAAAATTGGTTTATGACAAAACAAATGGTCATAATGATTTGAAATAGATAATTGTTCAAATAGTCATAACTATTTGAACATGTTCAGAAAACATATTTATTTTTAAAATTTTTACTTATTAATTTTTGGAATATTAATAAATTTATATCATTTTATTTGAAATAAGCTTGTATGAACAGAACCAATTGTCTTATGACAAAACAAAATATCATAATGTTTTGAAATAGATAATTGTTCAAATAGTATTACTATTTGAACATCTTTGGTAAACATATTCATTTCTTAATTCTCTTACTCATTAATTTTTAGAATATTAATAAATTAGTATTATTTTATTTCAAATAAGCTTATATGAATGGAAACAATTGTTTTATTGCAAAATAAAAAGTCGCAATGATTTGAAATAGATAAATATTCAAATAGTCATGACTATTTAAACTTATTTAGTGAACATAATTATTTTTTAAAATATTTTACTTATTATTTGTAGAAATATTAATAAATTAATATTATTTTAATCCAAATAAGCTTGTATGAATAGAAACAATTGTTTTATGACAAAACAAAATGTCATAATAATTTAAAATAAATAATTGTTCAAATAGTCATAAAGATTTGAACTTGTTCAGTGAACATATTTATTTCTTAAATCTTTTACTTATTAATTGTCTTAATATTAATAAATTTATTTTTTTTATTTGAAATAAGGTTGTATGAACAAAAAAAAATCATTTTATGACAAAACAAAAGGTTATAGCAATTTCAAATAAATAATTGTTCAATAGTCATAATTATTTAAACTTGTTCAGTAAATAGATTCATTTTTTAAATCTCTTAGTTATTAATTTTTGGAATATTAATGACTTAGTATTATTTTATTTCGAATAATTTTATATTAATTGAAATAATTTTTTATGACAAAACAAAAGGTCATAACAATTTGAAATAGATATTTAGTCAAATAGTCATGACTATTTGATCTAGTTCGGTAAGCATATTTATTTTTAAAATTTTTTACTTATTAATTGTTGAAATTTTAATAAATTAATATTATTTTAATCCGAATAAGCTTTTATGAACATAAACTATTGTTTTATAACAAAACAAAAAGTCATAATAGTTTGAAATAAATAATTACCCAAATAGTCATAACTATTTGAACTGGTTGGATAAATAAATTTAATTTTTAAATGTCATATTAATTTTGAAATATTAATAGATTAGTATTTTTTATTTCAAAAAAACTTATATGAACAAAAACATTTGTTTTATGACAAAACAAATGGTCATAACAATTTGAAATAAATAATTGTTCAAATAGTTATAATTATTTGAACTAGTTAGGTAAATAGAATTTTTTTAAAATCTTTTACATATTAGTTTTTGAAATATTAATAAATTTATTTTATTTTACTCCAAATAAGTTAGTATAATTGAAAATATTGTTTTATGATAAAACAAAATTGATTTGAAATAGATAATTATTCATATAGTCTTAACTATTTGAACTAATTCAGTAAACAAATTTATTTTTTAAATCTCTTGGTTATTAATTTTTAGAATATTATTATATTAGTATTGTTTTATTTCGAATAAGCTTGTATGAATAGAAATAATTATTTTAGGACATAAGAAAAGGTTATATCGATTTGAAGTATACAATTGTTCAAATAGCTATTTAAACTGGTTGACTAAACATATTTATTTTTTAAATCTCTTACTTATTAATATTTGACTAATTAATAAATTAGTATCACTTTATTCCAAATGAACTTGTACGATAAAAAATAATTGTTATATTACCAAACAAAAGGTAATAATGATTTTAAATAGATAATTATTGAAATGGTTATAATTATTTGAACTAATTTGGTAAATAGATTTACTTTTTAAATCACTTAATTATTAATTTTTGAAATATTAAAAAATTTGTATTATTTTATTTTGAAGAAGCTTGTATGAACTAAAATAATTATTTTGTGACAAAACAAAAGGTCATAACAATTTTCAATAAACAATTGTTCAAATAGTCATAACTATTTGAATTTGTTCGGTAAAAAAAATCATTTTTTAAACTCTTGCTTATTAATTTTTAAAATATTAAGAAATTAGTATTATTTATTTTGGATAAACTTTTATGAACTAAAACAATTGTTTTATGTCAAAACAAAAGGTTATAATGATTTCAAATAAATAATTGTTCAAATAGTCATAACTATTTAAATTTGTTTGATAAATAGATTTATTTTTTTCAAATCTTTTTATTATTAATTTTTTGAATGTAAATAAATTTGGTTTATTTTATTCCAAACAAGCTTGCAAGATATGAAACAAATATTTTATGACTAAACAAAAGGTCAGAATGATTTGAAATATATAATTATTTTAATAGTTTTAACTATTTCAACTAGTTCGACAAGCACATTTATTTTTTAAATCTTTTACTTATTAATTTTTGAAAAATTATTAAATTAGTATTATTTTTAACCGAATAAGCTTTTATGATTAGAAACAATTATTTTATGACAAAACGAAGATCTTAATGATTTAAGATTGATAATTATTTAAATAGTCATAACTATTTGAATTGGTTCGGTAAACATATATATTTTTTAAATTTATTACTTATTAATTTTTGAAATATTAATAAATTAGTATATTGTATTTCGAATAAGCATGTATAATAAAAAACAATTGTTTTATGACAAAACAAAAGGTCATAATGATTTAAAATAGATAATCATTCAAATGGCCATAATTATTTTAACTGATTCAGTAAATAGATTTATTTTTTGAATTTCTTACTTAGTATTTTAGGAAATATTGATACATTAGTATTATTTTATTCCATCTAAGCTTGTATTACCTAAAACAATTATTTTATGACAACTCAAATGGTTATAACAATTTTAAATAGACAATTGTTCAAATGGCAATAATTATTTGAACTTGTTCGGTAAATAGATTTATTTCTTTAAATCTCTTTCTTATTAATTTTTTGAATATTAATAAATTATTATTAATTTATTCTGAATAATTATATAAACTGAAACAATTGTTTTATGACTAAACAAAATGTCGGAATGATTTCAAATAGATAATTGTTCTAATAGTCTTAACCATTTGAATTGATTCAATAAACAAATTTATTTTTTAAATCCTTACTTATTAATTTTTAAAATATTATTAAATTAGTATTATTTTAATCATAATGAGCCTGTACAAACAAAAAAAAAATTTTACAATAAAAGAAAAGGCCATAATGATTTGAAATAGATAATCATTTATACAGTCTTAACTATTTGAATTGGTTTGGCAATTAGATTTATTTTTTAATTTTCTTAGTTATTAAGTTTCAAAATATTATAAAATTAGTATTATTTTATTTTGAATAAAATAGCATGAACAGAACTAATTGTTTGATGACAAAATAAAAACGTTATAATGATTTGAAATAGATAATTATTCAAATAGTTAAAATTATTCGAAATGGTTTGGCAAACAAATTTACTTTTTAAATCTCTTATAGATTAATTTTTTAAATATTAATAAATTAGTATTATTTTATTTTGAACAAACTTATATTAATAAAAATAATTATTTTATGACAAAACAAAAAATAATAACGATTTGAAATAGATAATTGTTCAAGTAGTTATAATTATTTGAACTGGTTCGGTAAATATAATTCTTTTATAAATCTCTTACTTATAAATTTTTGAAATATTAATAAATTAGTTTTATTCTATTCTAAATACGGTTGTATAAGCTAAAATAATTATTTTATGACAAAAAAAAAGGTCATAACAATTTGAAATAAATAATTATTCATATAGTCTTAACTGTTTAAACAAAAGGTCATAACAAATTGAAATAAAAAAAAGTTAATAAATTACTATTATTTTATTCCAAATAAGCTTGTACGAAAAGAAACAATTATTATATAACTAAACAAAAGTTCAAAACAATTTGAAATAGATAATTATTCTAATAGTCTTAACTATTTGAACTAATTTGGCAAACATATTTATTTTTTAAATCTCTTATTAATTTTCGAAATATTATTACATTGGTATTATTTTTATCCAAATAAGCTTGGATGATCAGAAACAATTGTTTTACAAGAAAACAAAGATCATAATGATTTGGGATTGATATTTGTTCAAATAGTCATAACTACTTGAATTGATTCGAAAAACAATTTTAGTTTTTAAATCTCTCGCTTATTAATTTTTTAAATATTAATAAAGTAGCATTATTTTATTCTAAATAATCTCGTATGAACTAAAATAATTGTTTCATGACTAAACAAAAGGTCAAAATGATTTGAAATAGATAACTGTTCTAATAGTCTTAATTATTTGAACTGGTTCGGTGAACACATTTATTTTTTAAATCTCTTATTAATTTTTTGAATATTATTAAATTAGTATTATTTTAATCCAAATAAGCTTTTATAAAAGAAAAAATTATTCTATGACAAAATAAAGATCACAACGATTTGAGATAGATAATTGTTCAAATAGTCATATCTATTTGAACTGTTTCGGTAATAGATCTAGTTTTTAAATCTCTTATTAATTTTCAAAATTTTAATAGGTTAATATTATTTAATTCTAAATAATTATGCATGAACAAAACAATTATTTTATAACAAAACAGAAGGTCATAACGATTTAAAATTGATAATTGTTCAAATGGACATGACTATTTCAACTTGTTTGGTAAACAAATTCATTTTTTAAATCTCTTACTTATTAATTCTTAGAATATTAATAAATTAGTATTATTTTATTATGAATAAACTTGTATGAATAGAAACAATTATTTTATGATAAAACAAAAGATCATAACTATTTCAAATAAATAATTGTTAAACAGTCATAAATATTTGAACTTATTCGATAAACAGATTTATTTTTTAAATTTTTGCTTGTTAATTTTTGGAATAATAATAAATTAGTATTATTTTATTCCAAATATACTTGTATGAACAAAAACAATTGGTTTATGACAAAACAAAAGGTCATACCTATTTGAACATGCTCAGAAAAAAGATTTATTTTTTAAATTTTTACTTATTAATTTTTAAATATTAATAAATTTATATTATTTTATTCAATAAGCTTGTATGAACAAAAAATTTGTTTTATGACAAAAAAAAAAGGCCATAACGATTTGAAATAGTTATTTGTTCAAATAGTCATAACTATTTGAACTTATTCGGTAAATAGATTCATTTTTTAACTCTCTTACTCATTAATTTTTGGAATATTAATAAATTAGTATTATTTTATTTTGTATAAACCCATATGAGTTGATACAACTGTTTTATGACAAAACAAAAGGTGATAATGATTTGAAATAGATATTTATTCAAATAGTTTTGACTATTTGAACTTATTTGGTAAACATATCTATTTTTAAAATCTTTTACTCATTAACTATAAAATATTAATAAATTAATATTATTTTAATCCAAATAAGTGAGTATGAACAAAAACAATTATTTTATGACAAAACAAAATGTCATAATGATATGAAATAAATAATTATTCAAATAGTCATAACTATATAAACTTATTTGGTAAACAAATATTTTTAAACCTTTTACTTATTAATTGTTTGAATATTAATAAATTTGTATTATTTTAATTGAAATAAGCTTGTATGAATAGAAAATTATTATATGACAAAACAAAAGGTTATAGTGATTTGAAATAGGTAATTGTTCAAATAGTCATAACTGTTTGAACTTGTTCAATAAACAGTTTTAGTTTTTAAATCTCTTATTTATTAATTTTTAAAATATTAATAAATTAGAATTATGTTATTCTAAGTAAGCCTGTACGAACATAAACAATTGTTTTGTGACAAAATAAATAGTCATAATAATTTGAAATAGATAATTGTTCAAACAGTTATAACTATTTGCACTGGTCGGGCTAACAGATTCATTTTTTAAATCCATTGGTTATTAATTTTTAGAATATTAATAAGTTAGCATTACTTTATTCCAAGTAAGATTGTATTAATAGAAACAATTATTTTATGACAAAACAAATGGTTATAACGATATGAAATAAAATAATTGTTCAAATTGTTATAACTAATTGAACTAGTTTGGTAAACAAATTTATTTTTTAAATCTCTCATTAATTTTTAAAATATTAATAAATTAATATTATTTTATTTCAAACAAACTTATAGTAACAAAAACATTTGTTTGGCGATAAAACAAAATGACTTAATGATTTGAAATAGATAATTATTCATATAGCCTTAACTATTTGAATTGGTTCAGCAAACAAATTTATTTTTAAATCTCTTAGTTATTAGTTTTCATAATATTATTAGATTAGTATTATTTTATTTCAAATAAGCTTGTATGAACACAAATAATTGTTTTATGACAAAACAAAAGATTATAATGACTTGAAATATATGATTGTTCAAATAGTCATAATTATTTGAATTGGTTTGATAAACAGATAATCTCCTACTTATTAATTTTTGAAATATTAATAAATTAGTATTATTTTATTTCAAATAGGCTTGTATGATAAAAACCAATTGTTTTATGACAAAATAAAAGTTCAAAATGATTTCAAATAGATAATTGTTCAAATGGCAATAACTATTTAAACTGATTCGATAAATTGATTTCTTTTTTAAATCTCCAACTTCTCAATTTTTGAAATATTAATAAAGTAATCTTATTTTAATTTGGATAAGCTTTTATGAAATGAAACAATTTTTTTATGATAAAACAAAAGGCCATAATGATTTTAAATAGATAATTGTTCAAATAGTTATAACTATTTGAACTTGTTCGATAAATAGATTTATTTTTTAAAATTCTTTCCTTATTAATTTTTTGAATGTTAATAAAATAATAATTTATTATGAATAAGCATGTATGAACTGAAACAATTATTTTATGACTAAACAAAAGGTCAGAACGATTTGAAATAAATAATTATTCTAATAGTCTTAACTATTTGAACTAATTCGGCAAATACATTTATTTTTTAAATCTCTTACTTATTAATTTTTAGAATATTATTAGTTTAGCAATATTTTACTCTGAATAAGTTTGTATGAATAGAAATAATTATTTTATGACAAACTAAAGATCATACCGATTTGAGATAGATTATTATTGAAATAGTCATAACTATTATTAATTTTTAGAATATTATTAGTTTAGCAATATTTTACTCCAAATAAGTTTGTATGAATAGAAACAATTATTTTATGGCAAAACAAAGATCATTCAGATTTGAGATAAACAATTGTTCAAATAGTCATAACTATTTGAATTGGTTCAGTAAATAGATTTAGTTTTTAAATCTCTTATTAGTTTTCAAAATATTAATAAATTAGTATTATTTTATTCTGAATAATTTTGTATGAATAAAAACAAGTGTTTTACAACAAAACAAAATTTCATAACTATTTTAAATAGATAACAGTTCCAATTGACATGACTATTTGAACTTGTTTGATAAAAATTTTATTTTTTAAATCTTCAACTTATTAATTTTTATAATATTAATAAATTAGAATTATTTTATTTTGAATAAACTTATATGAATAGAAACTATTGTTTTATAACAAAACAAAATATCATAACGATTTGAAATAAATAATTATTTAAACAGTCATAACTATTTGAACTCGCTTGGTAAATAGATTTATTTTTTTAATATTTTACTTATTAATTTTTGGAATTTTAATAAATTAGTATTATTTTATTTTGAATAAGCTTTTATGAATAGAAAAAATTGGTTTATGACAAAACAAAAGGTCATAACAATTTGAAATAGATAATTGTTCAAATAGTTATAATATTTGAACATGCTCAGAAAACATATTTATTTTTTAAATTTTTACGTATTAATCTTTGGAATATTAGTAAATTTATATTATTTTTGTTTGGAATAAGCTTGTATGATTATTTTATGACGAAACAAAAGGTCATAATAATTTGAAATAAATAATTGTTTAAATAGTTATTACTATTTAAACTTGTTCGGTAAACATATTTAATTTTTAAAGTTTTTACTTATTAATTGTCAAAATATTAATAAATTAATATTATTTTAATCCGAATAAACTTGTACGAACAAAAAATAATTGTTTTATGACAAAATAAAAAATGATAGCAATTTGAAATAAATAATTGTTTAATAGTCATAACTATTTGAACTTATTTGGTAAATAGATTTGAAATAAGCTTATATGAATAGAAAAAATTGTTTTATGGAAAAACAAAAGGTTATAACAATTTGAAATAAATAATTGTTCAAATAGCCATAACTGTTTGAACTTGTTCAATAAATAAATTCATTTTTTAAATCTCTTACTTATTAATTTTGGGAATATTAGTAAATTAGAATTATTTTATTTCGAAAAAGCTTGTACAAACAGAAACAATTTTTTGTGACAAAATGAAAGGTCATAATGATTTGAAATAGATAATTGTTCAAACAATCATAATTGCTTGCATTGGTAAGGACAAAAGATACATTTTCTAAATTTGTTACTTATTAATTTTCAGAATATTAATAAATTAGCATTACTTTATTCCAAATAAGAATGTATGAACAGAAACAATATTTTATGATAAAATAGATGGTCATAATGATTTGAAATAAATAATTGTTCAAATAGTTATAACTAATTTAACTGGTTTGGCAAACAAATTTATGTTTTAAATCTCATACTTATTAATTTTAAAATATTAATAAATTAAAATTATTTTATTCTAAACAAACTTATATGAACAAAACATTTTTTTTATGACAAAATAAAAGGTAATAACGATTTGAAATAGTTAATTGTTCAAATAGTCATAATTATTTGAATTGGTTTGGCAAATAGAATTGTTATGACTTTTTGTTTTGTCATAAAACAATTGTTTGTATTCATGCAAGCTTATTCAAATTAAAATTATATTAATTTATTAATATTTCGACAATTAATAAGTAAAAGATTTAAAAAATAAATATTGTTACCGAACAAGTTCAAATAGTCATGACTATTTGAATAATTATCTACATCAAATCATTGTGACTTTTTGTTTTGTAATAAAACAATTGTTTTAGTTAACATAAGCTTATTTGAAATAAAATAATAGTAATTTATTAATATACTAAAAATTAATGAGTAAGAGAACTAAAAATATGAATCTATTTACTAAACAGAATCAAATAGTTATGACCATCTAAACAATTATATATTTCAAAACATTATGACCATTTGTTTTGTCATAAAACAATTGGTTCTATTCATGCATGCTTATTTCGAATAATATAATATAAATTTATTAAAATTTCAAAAATCAATAAGTAAAAAGTTTTAAAAATAAATCAATTTCCTAAACACATTCAAATAGTTATGACTATTTGAATAGTTATCTATTTCAAATTATTATGACCTTTTATTTTGTCATAAATCAATTGTTTTTGTTCATAAAAGCATATTCATAACAAAATAATACCAATTTATTAAAATTCAAAAAAATTAATAAGTAAAAGATTTAAAAAATAAATTTGTTTATCAAGCAAGTTCAATAGTTATGACTATTAGAACAATTATTTATTTTAAATCATTATGCTCTTTTGTTTTGTCATAAAACAATTGTTTATATTCATGCAAGTTTATTTGGAATAAAATAATACTAATTTATTAATATTCTAAAAATTAATAAGTTGGAGATTTAAAAAATAAATCTGTTTTCCGAACAAGTTTAAATAGTAATGTCCATTTAAACTATTATCTATTTCAAATTGTTATGACATTTTGTTTTGTTATAAAACAATTGTTTCCATTCATACAAATTTATTCAAAATTAAATAATACCAATTTATTACTATTTTGAAAATTAATAAAGATTTATAAAAATGTGTTTGTCGAACCTGTTTAAATAGTTAAAACTATTAGAACAATTATCTATTCCAATTTATTCTGACCTTTTGTTTAGTCAAAAAATAATTGTTTTAGTTCATACATGCTTATTTGAAATATAATAATGCTTATTTATTAACATTCAAAAAATTAATAAGCTAGAAAATAAAAAAATAAATCTATTTATCGAATAAGTTCAAATAGTTATGGCTATTTGAACAATTATCTATTTAAAATCGTTATGACATTTTATTTTGTCATAAAACAATGGTTTTAGTTCATAATAGTATATTTGAAATAAAATAATATTAATTTATTAATATTTCAATAATTGATAAGTTAGAGATTTAAAAAATAAATTAGTTTATCAAATTAGTTCAAATAATTATGGCCATTTGAACAATTATCTATTTCAAATCGTTATAAACTTTTGTTTTGTCATAAAACAATTGTTTTTCATCATTCAAGCCTATTCAAAATAAAATAATACTAATTTACAAATATTTCAAAAAATAATAAGTAAGAGATTTAAAAAATTAATCTGTTTACCGAACTAGTTCAAATAGTTAGACTATTTAAAAAATTATATATTTCAAATTGTTATAACATTTTGTTATCTTATAAAAAAATTATTTCTATTCACACAAGTATATTTGGAATAAAATAATACTAATGTAATAATATTCTAAAAATTAATATCTAAGAGATTTAAAAAATAAATTTTTTTGTTGAACTAATTCAAATAGTTAAGGTTATATGAACAATTCTTTATTTCAAATAGTTATGACCTTTTGTTTTGTCGTAAAAAAATATTTTGATTTCTTAGTAACTTATTTAGAATAAAATAAAATAAATTTATTAATATTTCAAAAATTAATAAGTAAGAAATTTAAAAAATAATTATATTTGTTGAACTAGTTCAAATAATTATGACTATTTGAACAATTATCTATGTCAAATTGTTACGACCTTATTTTTCGTCATAAAACAAATGTTTTTGTTCATATAAGTTTGTTTGGAATAAAATAATATTAGTTTATTAATATTTTTAAAATTAAGAAGTAAAAAAATTTTAGAAATAAATCTATTTACTAAACCAATTTAATTAGTTATAAATATTTCAACAATTCTTTATTTCAAATCATTATGAGCATTTGTTTTATCATAAAACAATTGTCTCTGTTCATACAATCTTATTCAAAATAAAGTAATGCTAATTTATTAATAATTTAAAAATTAATAAGTAACAGATTTAAAAATTGAAATTGTAGGCCTGACTAGTACAAATAGTTATGACTGTTTGGAAAATTATCTATTTCAAATCATTATGACCTTTTGTTTTATCACAAAAAAAAATTGTTTCTATTAATACAAGCTTTTTCAAAATAACATAATTTTAATTTATTAATATTCTAAATATTAATAACTAAGAGATTTAAAAAATGAATATGTATATCGAATAAGTACAAATAGTTATGACTATTTGAATAATTATCTATTTTAAATTACTATAACCTTTTGTTTTGTTATAAAACAATTTCTTCTATTTATATAAGCTTATTTCAAATAAAATTATAATTTATTAATATTTAGACAATTAATAAGTAAAAGATTTAAAAAAAATTTTGTTTACCAAATAAGTTCAAATGTTATAACTATTTGAACAATTAGTTATTTCAAATCATTATGACTTTTTGTTTTATCATAAAACAATTGTTTTTGTTCATACAAGCATTTTCGAATAAAATAATATTAATTTATTAATTTTCAAAAATTAATGAGTAAAAGAATTTAAGATAAATATGTTTACTGAATAAGTTCAAATAGTCATAACTGTTTGAATAATTATCTATTTCAAATTGTTATGACCTTTTGTTTCGTCATAAAATAATTGTATCAATTCATATAGGCTTATTCGTAATAAAATATCACTAATTTATTAATATTTTAAAAATTAATTAGTAGGAGATTTAAAAAAATGAATTTATTTACTGTAGAAGTTCAAATAGTTATGACAATTTGAACAATTATCTATTTCAAATCATTATGATATTTTACTTTATCATAAAACAATTATTTCTACTCATACAAGCTTATTTCGAATAAAATAATATAAATTTATTAATATTTCAAAATTTAATAAGTGAAAATTTAAAAAATAAATATGTTTTCTAAACACGTTCAAATAATTATAACTATTTGAATAATTATCTATTTCAAATAGTTTTGACCTTTTGTTTTGTGATAAACCAATTGTTTCTATTCATATAAGTTTATTCGAAATAAAATAATACTAATTTATTAATATTCCAAAAAATAATAACTAAAAGATTTAAAAAATAAATTTGTTTATTAAGTAAGCTCAAATAGTTATGCCTGTTTGAATAATTTTTTATTTTAAATAGTTATGATCTTTTGTTTTGTCATAAAACAATTGTTTCTATTCATACAAGTTTATTGAAAATAATATACTAATTTATTAATATTCTGCAAATTAATAGGTAGGAGATTTAAAAAATAAATTTGTTTATCAAACAAGTTCAAATAGTCATGTCCATTTGAACAATTATATATTTCACATCATTATAACCTTTTGTTTTGTTGAAAACAATTGTTTCTGTTCAGACAAAATTATTTAAAATAAAATAATTCTATTTTATTAATATTTTAAAAATTAATATGTGATTTAAAACCTAAATTTGTTTACCGAATCAGTTCTTATAGTTATGATTATTTGAACAATTATCTATCTCAAATCGTTATAATCTTTATTTGTCATACAACAATTGCTTCTTTTTATACAAGCTTATTGGGATTAAAATAATACTAATTTAATAATATTCCAAAAATTAATAAGTAAGAAATTTAAAAAATAAATATGTTTTCCAAACCAGTTCAAATAGTTAAGACTATTAGAATAATTATCTGTTTCAAATTGTTCAGACCTTTTGTTTAGTCATTAAACAATTACTTTAGTTTATGCAAGCTTATTCAGAATAAAATAATACTAATTTATTAACATTCAAAAAATTAATAAGCAATAGATTTAAAAAAATAAATTTATTTACTGAATAAGTTCAATTAGATATGACGATTTAAACAATTATCTATTTAAAATTATTTTGACCTTTTTTTGTCAAAAACAGTTATTTTAGTTCATAAAAAATTATCTAAAATAAAGCAATACTACTTTATTAATATTTCAAAAATTATTAAGCAAGAGATTTAAAAACTAAAGCTGTTTTCTAAACCAATTCAGATAGTTAGGACTATTTGAACAAATATCATTCTCAAATAGTTATGATCTTTGTTTTGTTAGAAAACAATTGTTTCTAATCATTCAAGCTAATTTGGATAAAAATAATACCAATTTAATAATATTTCAAAAATTAATAAGAGATTTTAAAAAAATGTGTTTGCTAAATTAGTTCAAATTGTTAAGACTATTAGAATAATTATCTATTTCAAATCATTCTAACCTTTTGTTTAGTTATAAAATAATTGTTTCAGTTCATACAAGCTTATTTGAAAGAAAATAATACTAATTTATTAATTTTCAAAAAATTAATAAGTGAGAGATTTGAAAAAATAAATCTATTTATTGAATAAGTTCAAATGGTTATGACTCTTTGAACAATTATCTATTGAAAATTGTTACAAACTTTTTTATGACAAAAAAATTGTTTTAGTTCACAAAAGTTTATCCAAAATAAAATAATATTACTTTATTAATATTTCAAAATTTAAAAAGTTAGAGATTTAAAAAATAAATTAGTTTACCAAATCAATTCAAATAATTATGGCCATTTGAATAATTATCTATTTCAAATCATTATTACCTTTCATTTTGTCATAGAAGAATTGTTTTTCAACATATAAGCTTATTTCAAATAAAATCGTTAGTACCTTTCATTTTGTCATAAAACAATTGTTTTTAACATACAAGCTTATTTGAAATCAAATAACACTATTTTATTAATATTTCAAGGATTAGTGCAAGATTCAAAAAATAAATCTATTTACCAAACCAATTTAAATAATTATGACTATTTGAATAATTATCTATTTCAAATATTATAACCTTTTATTCTGTCATAAAATAATTATTTCTATTCATATAAGTTTATTCAAAATAAAATAATACTAAATTAATAATATTATGAAAATTCATAACTAAAAGATTTAAAAAATAATCCATTTGTCAAACTAGTTCAAACAGTTAAGACTATATGAAGAATTATCTATTTCAAATCGTTATGGCCTTTTGTTTTGTTATAAAACAATAATTTTAACTCATCCAAGTTTATTCGTAATAAAGTAAAACTAATTTATTAATATTTAAAAAATTTATAAGTAAGAGATTTAAAAACTAATTCTATTTATCAAACTAGTTCTGATAATTATAACTATTTGAACAATTATATATTTCAAATCATTATAACCTTTCGTTTTGTCATAAAATTATTATTTTTGTTCTTACAAGCTTATTCGAAATAAAATAATACTAATCTAATAATATTTTGACAATTAGTAACTAAGAGATTTAAAAAATAAATTTGTTTGCCAAACCACTTCAAATAGTTAAGGCTATATGAACAATTATCTATTTCAAATGTTATGACATTTATTCGAAATAAATAAATCAAATTTATTAATATTTCAAAAATTAATAAGTAAAAGATTTAAAAAATAATTTTGTTTGCCAAACTAATTCAAATAATTATAATTATTTGAACAATTATCTATTTTAAATCATTATTACCTTCTGCTTTTTATTTTATCATAAACCAAATGTTTTTTTCATATGAGTTTGTTTAGAATAAAATAATATTAATTTATTAATATTTTAAAAATTAATAAGTAAGATATTTTAAAAATAAATATGTTTATCAAACTAGTTCAATTAGTTATAACTATTTGAACAATTATTTTATTTCAAATCGTTATGACCATTGGTTTTATCATAAAATAATTATTTATGCTCATACAGTTTTATTTGGAATAAAGTAATGCTAATGTATTAATATTCTTAAAATTAATAAATAATGGATTTAGAAAATGTATCTATTGGCCTAATCAGTGCAAATAGTTATGATTGTTTGAACAATTATCTTTTTCAAATCCTTATGACAATTTGTTTGTCACAAAACAATTATTTCTATTCATACAAACTTATTTGGAATAACACAATTCTAATTTATTAATATTCCAAAAATTAATAAGTGAGAGATTTAAAAAATGAATCTGTTTACTGAACAAGTTTAAATAGTTATGGCTATTTGAATAATTATTTATTTTAAATTACTATAACATTTTGTTTTGTCATAAAACAATTTTTTCTATTCTTACAAGCTTATTTCAAATCTGTTTACTAAATAAGTTCAAATAGTTATGACTATTTGAATAATTATTTATTTTAAATCATTATGACTTTTATTATTTTTGTTCTGTCATAAAACAATTATTTTTGTTCATACAAGCTTATTCGAATTAAAATAATATTAATTTATTAATATTTGGACAATTAATAAGTAAAAGATTTAAAAATAAATATGTTTACCTAACAAGTTAAAATAATAATAACTGTTTGAATAATTATCTACAAATTGTTATGACTTTTTGTTTCATTGTAAAATAATTGTATCGATTCATATGGGCTTATTCAAAATAAAATAATAGTAACTTATTATTATTCTAAAAATTAATGAGTAAGAGATTTAAAAAAGGAGTTTGTTTACCGAATATGTTCAGATAAATATGACTATTTGAATAATTATCTATTTCAAATTATTATGACCTTTTGTTTTGTCATAAAATAATTATTTCTATTCATACAAGCTTATTTCGAATAAAATAATATAAAATTACTAATATTACAAGGATTAATAAGTAAAAATTTTAAAAATAAATATATTTTTTGAACATGTTCAAATAGTTAAGACTATTTGAACAATTATCTATTTCAAATTGTTATGACCTTTTGTTTTGTCATAAATAATTGTTTCTGTTTATAAAAACTTATTCAGAATAAAATAATATTAATTTATTAAAATTCTAAAAATTAATAAGTAAAAGGTTTAAAAAATAAATCTATTTACTGAGTGAGTTCAAATAGTTATAACTATTTAAATAATTATTTATTTCAAATCATTACGGTAATATGTTTTGTCATAAAATAGTAGTTTCTATTCATGCAAATTTATTGTGAAATAAAATAATATTAATTTATTAATATTCAGACAACTAATAATAAAAGATTTAAAAAAATAAATCTATTTTTCGGATAAGTTCAAATAGTTATGACTATTTAAACAATTATTTATTTTATATCATTATGACTTTTTTATTTTGTCATAACATAATTGTTTTTGTTCATACAAGCTTATTCGAAATAAAATAATATTAATTTATTAATATTTTGACAGTTAATAAGTAAAAGATTTTAAAAATAAATATGCTTATCGAACAAGTTTAAATAGTCATAACTATTTGAATAATTATCTATTTTAAATTGTTATGACCTTTTGTTTTGTCATAAAATAATTGTATCAGTTCATATAGGCTTATTCAAGACAAAACAATACTAATTTATTAATATTTTGAAAATTAATGAGTAAGAGATTTAAAAAAAAATCTATTTACCAAATAAGTTCAAATAGTTATGACTATTTGAACAATTATATATTTGAAATCATTATGACCTTTTGTTTTGTTATAAAAAAATTCTTTCTATTCATACAAGCTTATTCTAAATAAAATAATGTAAATTTATTAATATTCCAAAAATTAATAAGTAAAAAATTTAAAAAATAAATCTGTTTACCAAGCAAGTTCAGATAGTTATTACTGTTTGAATAATTATTTATTTCAAATAGTTATGACCTTTTGTTTTGTCATAAAATAATTGTTTCTATTCATACAAGTTTATTCAAAATAAAATAATACTAATTTATTAATATTTTAAAAATTAATAGGCAGGAGATTTAAAAAATAAATTTATTTATCAAACAAGTTCAAATAGTCATATCCATTTGAACAATTGTTTATTTCAAATCGTTATGCCCTTATGCTTTATCCTAAAACAATTGTTTTTGTTCATGCAAAATTATTTAGGACAAAATAATATTGATCTATTAATATTTTAAAAATTAATAAAAGATTTAAAAACTAAATATGTTTTCCAAAACAGTTTAAATAGTTATGACTATTTGTCATAACGTCTAGATTCGGGGATTTATCGTTAGACATTGACTTTTAGGGAGTCGCCACCAATCTTTTTTATCTAGGTGCGATTGGCCACCTAAGGAATCTGTCCTTTTAGGGAACACCTAAGTTTAAGGGTCCCTAAAAGAATAGGTTTAGGTCTACTAACCAGAACAGGGTTTGGGAGTTCGGTTATGTGTGAGGAAGGTTATAGAACCCTCACAACGCCCATCAAAAGATGGTACCAGCTTAATTTAGTGTTATCCAATAAGTCTTAAAATTTTACCAAGTAATTAACTATTGAAAATTATTCTCAATTGACTCTAATACTTTTAGCAGAAAATTGAAAAAATTCTCTCACCTCAAGAGTATGCAAGAAAACTACTAGTTCACTTGCAGAGGCTTCATCGTCGGATTATTTGAGTATGCAAGAAAACTACTAGTTCACTTGCAGAGGCTTCATCGTCGGATTATTTAACATTAAAGAAAATTCAAAGGAAATAAAAAGGAAAATGATTGCTTTTGTACAAGGGAAAATTGATACTTTCAACTTTTCCTAAAAAAAACCTTTTTTTTAATTTATTTTTAAGGAAAATTGATACGTTCAACTTTTCCCCAAAAATATTTTTTGGAAACTTTTAATTTTGAGGAAAATTGATACTTTCAACTTTTCCTCAAAACCCTTTTTTTTTTTTTGAAAATTTATTCTTAAGGAAAATTGATACTTTCAACTTTTCCTCAAAATCCCTTTTTTTTGGAAATTTATTCTTAAGGAAAATTGATACTTTTAACTTTTCCTCAAAAATAATTTTTTTGAATTTATTAAAAGAAATAAAATAATAAAATAAACAAAGTAAAAATGAAAATAAATAAAAAGATAAATAAAAATAAAAATAAAAATAATAAAAAAATTCTCATATAATAATAATAACAAAACAAAATAAATAAATAAATAAATAAAAAATGAAGAAAAAAAAAGAGGAAAAAAAAACCTAGGAATGGCTCGGCTTGCAACGCGGCTCGGCTCGACTTAAGGAAGAAAAATGGCTCGAAGAAGCGACTCAGGGGTATCGGCTCGGCTCGACTAACGGCTCGGGACGCGGATTGAAAGCGGGTCGGCGCTCGAGTCGGGTCGGATCTTTGCAAAACACGTGGATCTTTTTGGGTTACTTAACGCAAAAACGACGTCATTTTGGGAAGGTATATAAGGTTGGTTCCTTCATTTTTTTCAGTAGAACCCTTCTTCTCTTCTTTCACTTTCTTTATTTCTTCTCTCCCTTCTCTCTAGAATTCGAAGAACTCTGGTTGAATATTCATCGAATTTTAGAAATTTTCATCGGAATCTGAGTTTTTCATTGAAAGTTCACTGGAAAGTTGGTTGGTTTCTGGGAATTCTCACCGAAAACTGGGCAACTGGCCGAAACTTCAAACTTGGCTGGAATAGTCACTGAAAAATTTAACCTTCGTTGAAAAATTCAACCGAAATCTGGAAATTTCCTAGAAATTTCCAGAAAAAATTCGTAGAAAAATCTTCAAAAATTTTCCATCGATTCTTAAAGCTATTCTAACATCTTTAAACCCTTTTTCAGCTTTCAAATCTCTTCTGTCTGTCTTTTTCTCTCAGCTAGTAACTCTTTTCTCTGTGTTTTTTTTCTTTGATCCGATGGTCCTTTTATAGAGATTGATTAGAAGAGTTTCTGATCAATCCCAACTCCTTCTTTGGATTGGGATTCAATCATTGAATCCAATATGGACTCTGATTGAATCCCCATTCACGGTAGGATTCTTTGAAATTGTTCCAATCTTCAGCCAAAAAAAAAGAAAAAAAATCCAAAATAAATAAATAAATAAATATTAATAGATAATTAAAGAAAAAAAATCAGATAAATCAAAATATTAACAGATAAAAATAATACTAGATAAATTACAATAGATAAATAATAATAAATATATAACTAGATAAATATATATATATAAATAAAAAATAAATAGTAATAATAAATAAATAACAAGTACATAAGATATAAAGAAATATATATATATATATAAAATATAAAATATTAAAAAATAATAATAATAAATAATAAAAATAAAAATATTAAAATATTAAAAAAAAACAAGATGGACCTACCCATTTGGAGCAGGCCCAAATGATCTGACCTAAACCAAATTTGGTGTCTACAGCTGCCCCTCTTTGCACATTTTCTATGAAACAGAAATTGCGCAAAGACATAGACACCCATTCAAGACTCGACACTTTTTTGTTTTGTTTTTTGTTTTGTTTTGTTTTTTTTTTTTTTTTTTTATTTGTTAAAATTTTGATTAAAGCTCCTCTAAGCAGAGGTTTAACGACTTTGAGAAACATAAACAAAGCTTCTCTAATCAAAGGCTCAACGACTTTTGAAAAATAAATGGCTCCTCTAATCAGAGGCTCAACGACTTTGGGAAACATAAAAAAAGCCCTTCTAAACAGAGGTAAATTTTTTTTTTGTTTTTTGTTTTTTTTTTAAATTTTGATCAAAGCTCCTCTAAGCAGAGGCTCAACGACTTTGAAAAAAAAATGGCTCCTCTAATCAGAGGCTCAACAACTTTGAAAAATAAATTGCTCCTCTAAACAGAGGCAACGAAACTTTAGAAAAATAAATTGCTCCTCTAAACAGAGGCACCATAACTTTGAAAAGTAAAACAGAGGCAACGAAACTTTGGGGAATAAATTGCTCCTCTAAACAGAGGCACCATGACTTTGAAAAGTAAATTGCTCCTCTAAACAGAGGCAACAAAACTTTGGAGAATAAATTGCTCTTTGACAATCATGTCCAAAGGAGTTGAAAATTATGTTTGAAGGAATTTCAGGAGATTATGCCCAAAGGTCTTATAAATCAACCCCGATACTAAGAGACATCCTATTTCAAGGATTAGAAACTTACCTGACAAACTTTTTTTCTCAAATTTGAAAATGTCTTCACATCTATCTCCTCTATGTGGGATTTTGGAATACCCCTGCTTCTTGAATTTATATACTATATGCCTATGCAATGTATATGAAATTCAATGCATGTTATGCAAATGTTGGCTAATTAGCTCCTATTTAGTTTGTGGTACTCAAGCTTCTTAAGCTCTTTTCTTGGGCCCCGAACCCTTTGATTCTTCAAAAACTGGATTACGCTGCTCTTTTAAGATCGAGCCAGTGTAGCTTTTAATTGTCTCTTCCACTCACATTCTTCCTGTAAGAAATTTTTTCCCAAATTCAATGTCCTAATAAGGAATCGAACATCTCGATTCTGCCTTTATCGCTCTTGACTTATTCAATGTAATGTAAAAATCTTTCATGTTGTTATTCATTCATCAATCATTATTTCAAACTCAAAAAGTATGAATGCATTTGCACATTGCTTCCATGGTAGGGTATTAGGAAGAAAAGAATATGAATGGTTGAGAAATAGTCACCAGAAAAAAAAAAAACACAAAGAGTGAAATAGAATGTCTTTTATTAGCAAAAATGTTGGCTAATTTTGGCCAAGGGAGAATTACAAGGATAAGTATGGGCACGAAGCCCAAAAATGAACAATCGGATAATCATGATAACATATCTCAAGGTTTTTTTTTTTTTGAAAATCTAAACCTCGATGTATTTAACAACTTGGAGCTCGTCCAAATTTACTAGTCTCCATGCCAGCGAATTTTCAAATTCGATGCCGTATTCTCCTTATCTAAGCTGCCTTTTCAGGTTTTCAACTTAGACAAACCCCCTATGACTCAAACCGCCCTTTTAGGGTTTTCGCCTTGAGTCCTCCTTTTTCATTCACTTTTTTTTCTCTCTTTTTTTATTTTTTCCTTTTCATTTTTTTATTTTCTTTCAAGTATAGTATTTCTTCACATCATCAAAATTTATAAGATGGGACAAATCATTTCCATCCATCTCAGTCAGTATTAGCGCTCCCCCCGAAAAATCCCGTCTCACCACATATGGCCCTTCCCAATTTGGAGTCTATTTTTTTTCTACTATCGTGCTAGATTGAGAGAATTCTCTTCAAGACCAATTCTCCTTCTCGAAAGCAATGGGGTTGAATCTTCTTATCATGAGCCCTCATCATTCTTTTTCGATATAGCTGACCATGGCACAGTGCAGTCAATCTCTTTTTTTCTATGAAATTTAACTGTTCATAACGTTCTCGAATCCATTCAGCTTCTTTCAACTCAACTTCTTTTAGAACCTTCAAGTAAGGGATCTCTACTTCTACCGGTAGTATAGCTTCCATCCCATAAACCAAAAAAAATGGGGTTACCCCAGTAGAGGTACGAACTGATGTTCGATATGCATGTAGTGCAAATGGTAACTTCTCATGCCAATCTTTATAAGTCTCGATCATCTTTTCTAGAATCCTTTTTATGTTCTTATTAGCTGCCTCAACTGTCCCATTCATTTTCGAATAGTATGGTATCGAGTTATGATGCCTGATCTTATATTGAGCACATATTTCTTGCATCATCTTACTATTTAGATTCTTGGCATTATCTGAAATAATTCTCTTCGAAAGTCCATATCTACAGATGATCTCTCTCTTTATAAACTTGCAAACCACAGATCGTGTCACACTTGCATATGATGCTGCCTCTACCCATTTTATGAAGTAATCTATCATCACAAAAATGAATCTATGCCCATTAAAAGCCTTTAGGGTAATAGGACCAATGACATCCATGCCCCACATTGAGAATGGCCATGATGGTGCCATAACATGTAAAGCAGAAGGCGAAGCATGGATCTTATCAACATATATCTGGCATTTATGGCATTTATGAGCATAGTTAATACAATCACTTTCCATCGTCAACCAGTAATATCCTGTTCTCATGATTTGTCATGCCATTATATGTCCACTAGTATGTGCCTCACATATTCCGTCATGCACTTCTTTAATGATTTTTTTTGCTTCAGTCTTAGTTACGCACCTCAATAATACTTGATCCCGACTTTTTTTGTACAGAACATCCTCATCCAGGAAAAAGCTCATAGCCAATCTTTGGATGACCCTTTTATCATTTTTTGTTGCTTGAACTGGGTATTATTGATCCTTAATATACTGTAGGATATCATAATACTAGGGTTTTCCATATTTTTCTTCTTCTACATTAGAGCAATAAGCTGATATATCCTTAACATCTAGCTTGATGGGCTAAATATCATTATTGTCATTAATTCGAATCATTATAGCCAGAGTAGCCAATGCATCAGCAATCAAATTCTCTTCTCTAGGTAAGTGGTCAAACTGGATGTCTTCAAATTATTTCGTCAACTCTAGAATATACTTATGATATGGAACGAGTTTTGAATCTCTCGTCTCTCATTCTCCTTTCAATTGATATATAACTAGAGCTGAATCTTCGAACACTTTTAATGCTCTCACTCCTCTATCTAAAGCAGCCTGCAAGCCCATAACACATGCTTCATATTCAGCAATGTTATTTGTGCAGTTAAAATTTAACCTTGCTGTTACAGGGTAGTATTGTTCTTCTGGAGAGATCAGAATTACCTCAATTCCATGTCCCAAGGCATTGACAGCTCTATCAAAAACATTCTCTAGCATTTTTCTCCATGCTCTTCTTTCTTCAGTTAGGAAATAGTCATTAGGTCTTCATCAGGGAATTCTAACTTCATTGGCTCATACTCTTCAATAGCACGATCTGCAAGAAATTTCGCTATAACACCCCTTTTTATTACCTTTTGGCTCACATATATAACATCATATTCTGAGAGTATTACTTGCCATCTAGCAATTTTCCAAAAAAAGAAGGCTTTTCGAAGATATATTTAATTGGATCCAGTTTTGCTATGAGCCATGTGGTATGATAGAGCATACACTGTCTGAGTCTTTTGGCGGTCCATGCTAATGCATAACACATTTTCTCCAATGAGGAATACTTGGATTCATACTCTGTGAACTTATTACTTAGATAGTAAATAGCTCTCTCTTTTTTGCTAGACTCATCTTGTTGCCCCAGCACACATCCCATTGAATTTTCGCATACTATTAAGTACAGAATTAAAGGTTTCCCTAGAACAGGTGGCACCAACACTAGAGGGTTTGACAAGTATTGCTTAATTTTATCAAAAGCCTCTTGATATTCCTCATTCCATTTTTCAGGATTATTCTTGTGGAGAAGCTTAAATATGGGATTACATTTGTAAGTAAGCTGAGAGATAAACCGAGAAATGTAGTTCAATCTCCCTAGAAAACTTTAAACTTCCTTTGGTGTGCTGAGAGGTGACAAATTCTGAATGGCCCGTATCTTATCTGGATCGACTTCAATTCTTCTTTCACTGACCATAAAACCTAGTAACTTCCCTGACTTTACCCCAAAGGTGCACTTGGTTAGGTTTAATTTGAGCTAAAATTTTTTCAACTTCTCAAATAACTTTCTGAGGTTGGTGACATGATCTTTATCCTCACAAGACTTTGCAATCATATCATTTACATACACATCGATCTCTTTGTGTATCATGTCGTGGAAGAGTGTTACCATGGCCCTTTGATATGTTGCCCCGACATTCTTTAACCCAAAAGGCATGACCTTGTAACAAAAGGTTCTCTACATAGCCACGAAAGTGGTCTTTTCCATATCATCTGTAGCTATTTTTATCTGATTATACCTTGAGAAACCATCCATAAAAGAGAAAATCAAATGCTTAGCCGTGTTATCTACCAGTGTGTCAATATAAGGTAAATGATTAGATTAGCCTTATTCAAGTCTTAATAGTCTACACATATTTGTACCTTTCCATCTTTCTTAGGAACCGATACTATATTGGCTACCCACTCTGGATACTTAGCCACTTGTAGAAAACTTGCATCAAATTGTTTCATCACCTCTTATTTAATCTTTAGTAGCATTTCAAGCTTCATCCGTTTCAGTTTCTGCTAGACTGGCTTACATTTTGGCTTTAGAGGCAATCTGTGCTCCATTATCTCCGTGCTTAGCCCTGGCATATCTTGGTAAGACCAAGTAAATACATCTACGAATTTCTGAAGTAAGTTTGTCAATCGTTGTCTATCTCCTAATGAAAGTGAAGTGCCCATTCTGACATCTTTCTTATTCTCTTCATCTTCCAGATTCACTAAGTCAACTAACTCATGATGAGGCTCAATTGGTTTATTTTCTTGTTCAATCAATCTCATTAGGTCCGAAGGCATAACATATTTCTTAGAATTCTCTTCATTGTCAAGTTCATCAATGTTAATTGAGTTATCAAAACTAACCTCTTGATTGTTATCATAATTATCTTCATATTCATTTAAAGACCTGAAATTGAATGAAATGGGATATGTTGGCAAGATGTATTTGGAAAGATGGAAATAATGAGGACACAAGAAGAAATGAATGAAAATGCATCCTTCTTATTTTTTATTAAAAATAATAAATGATAAATGACCCAAACAAGAAAGATCACTCCAATGCCTTGGGCAATGGCTATTGGGATGTTACAATTACATTGTATTAGTCTCAAAAGTCACAGGCATCTCAATGGCACTTTAATTATTCAGCTCATAATCTGGCGAACAACGGTGAACCCACTCCTCTTGATTAAGCCCCACTTCATCTTCAACAGCATTAATGGTTAACTGGGTAAAAGCATTTTTCACATTTTTTTTTGTATCTGGGTACATGAATCCTCTAAGTACGAAAGTCTCATACAAGTGTGGGATAACCATTAGTCTTGTTGTCTTTCCTACTGGCCTTCTTTTGACCTTTCATTCTGCCATCCTATAGCCTAGGCCTAACCTATCGCTATTGTCTATTACCATTGGGGGTTCTTTTATTCCCTGCAAGTTCTTGCCCAGCCCTAGTCCTGGATACCAACCCTTATTGATGACTTGGCTTATCACTATCCTTGAAAAAAGTTGATTTTAAAATCCTTCACCTATAAAATTAACCAATTCAAAGGATTGATAGGAGCATTCCAATGCTTCTTCAACAGGCTCTACATATAGAGTGTTCAATGGTTGGGTCACTAGCATGTCTTCCTCCCTAACTACCACTACTAGTTGACCTTCTACATTAAACTTGATCTTTTGATGCAAGGTAGAGGGCACAGCTCCTGCCATGTGAATCCATGGTCTTTTTAATAGACAGTTGTAAGATGGAAAGATATCCATCATTTGAAACTTCACATTGAAAGTGCATGGCCCAATTTTCAAAGGCATCTCGATATCCCCCAAGACTTCTTTTTTGGTTTTATCAAAAGCTCTCACAATCATCTGACTGTCTTTCATATGAGAGTAGTCAATGGGTAGCCTTGCCAAAGTTGACATAGGCATGACATTGATGGCAGAACCATTATCGATAAAGACCTTGGCTATGATATGGCTCTTGCATTTGATCGTGATGTGTAGAGCCTTAGCATTTCCTTTTTCCTCCAAAGGAACCTCATCATCGTTGAATAAAATATGATTTGGCATAACTAGATTTCCAGCCAAGTGATTCACATATTCAACAGATACATTATGTGCTACGTATGCCTGATTCAACACTTTCAGTAAGATATTTCGGTGTGGCTCTGAGTTTAGCAGCAATGATAGCAATGAGATTCGGGCTGACATTTTATTCAACTATTCAACAACTGAATACTCATTATGTTTTACTAGCTTCAAGAATTCATAAACCTCTTTTTTTATACTGATTTTGGATGATCTTTTTCGGGTTTTATTTTAGGATTATTCTGTCTTTTTCTTTCCTTGGCCTTCTCTCTTCTAGCCTTCTCCAATATTTTTGGAGTGTAGCACCTTTCACTTCGGGTAATACCTCCTACATCAGTTATATTGAAAGTGTTAGCTTTGAAGACACCCTCTTCTTGCCCCTGAACCACTGTATCACAACCATATCTCTAGGGTACAGCTTTATTGTCCTTGTACGGGAAAAGGGTCGGAACTGTAAAAGTTATCGGCCTAGGAATAAGTTTGTCTATGATTGACTTTGGCTTGTTCCCATAATGGATTGTCATCGACTTTGAAAATAGCTTTACGGGCTTATCGACCATGGACACCTCAACACTCTTTAAGTCTTCTCTTCCTTCATAGACCTTCATCTGATAGGAATAAAGAGTTTTTGCACCTCTTGGTGAAACTGCTCACAGGTTTCAATGGAATGGCCTATTGCCCCATTATGATACTTACAACTAGTACCGACTATATATGCTCCAGGATAGCTATGTAGACTTACTAGTTGTATCATGTCAGCTCTCTATAGAACATCAAACAGTTTACTGAGAGGTGTCTTAATATCTGCCACTTATTTCTTCAAATGATGCTCTTGTTCTTCACTTAAAGCATTCACATTATGGTTCGACAAAGGATTACCACTAACATTCGGTGTAGTCACTTCTCCCGTATTAAAGCAAATCATTCCATCCTTGATCAATCATTGTACTTTGTGTTTTAGAATGGTGTAATTTTTGATGGAGTGGCCAGCAATCCCATAACGGTAGTCACAGTGGGTCGTGAGATCGTACCACTTGGGGTAAGGTGGCTTGAGGGGTTCCAATTTACTAGGAGCAATCAAATGATTGTTGTGAAGCTCTTTATATAATTTTGTATAAGTCATTGGAATTGGGTCAAACACAGATTTTTCACGGGTAGTTCATTGCTCTCGCGAACCACTAATGGGGTTAGTTAGGTGATTTTGGGGTCTTGGGGTAAGATGAGTGTTTGGACTGTACATGGTATTTTGAGGCATAAGAGGGGTTTGAGATGTTTGGAGGTATGATGATTGTATAAATGGTTGGTATGGGTAAGGGGAAGTGTTATTTATAGTAGGGTAATATGACAGATATCCTGGTGATGAGTAGGGTTGATAGCCCTCAAATTACTGTCTATCAAAGCTCACAGCCTGAGCTTCCATCTTTTTTTTCTTCGGGACTCTTTTGGTAGATGCTTCATTTCCTTTTAGCTTGTCATTCTTGATGGCACTCTTAATAATTTCTCTCGAAATTACCATATCATCAAAGTTTTTCGTTGCATTCCCTATCATTTTTTCATAATAGAGAGGTTTTAAAATGCTAACAAATAACACTATAGTCTCTTTCTCAGTCAGAGGAGGTTGTACTTGAGAAGCAATATCCCTTCAACTCTGGGCATACTTTTTAAAAGACTCGTTTGCATTTTTTTCTTCAAGTTCTGTAAAGACAAACGATCAGGGGCCAAATCGATAATATGTCAATATTGATCGATGAAGTCATGAGCCATATCGTTCCAAGAGCGAATGCGGGTTTTGTCCAGCTTGAACATATCACCTGGCAGCAGAGCTAGCAAGGCTATCTTGAAAAACATGCATCAAGAGTTTTTCATCATGAGCATGAGCTACCATCTTCCTGCAATACATGGTGATGTGGGTTTTGGGGCACTTCATACCATCATATTTTTTAAATTTTAGTACTTTGAACTTATGAAGAATAATCACATCAGGACTAAGCAAAGCCCAGCAGCATCAACTAAACCATAGAAACTAAATCCTTCCACAGCCCATAGCCTTTGTTCTAGTATACTAATCTTGGAGCTTTCTTGAGTTTATTTCACTCTTCTTTTT
>NW_019168496.1:0-94084 GCF_002303985.1 Durio zibethinus
TAATTAATAATTTTAATAATATTAAATTATTAATAATAATATAATTATGATAATATTAGATTATATTAGTGTAGTTAGTTAACTTAATCAATTACTAATAGGTTGTTACTAGTCAAAATTATAATACAAATAAATATAGGTAGTTTAAAATAGTTTTGTTATAAATTTTAAAATTATACTATTAAATTATATATCTTAATAAATTATTAAAGTTAACTAACAATATCCTAATATAATAAATTATAGATAATAGTAATTATTTTAAAAGTTACAAAAATGAAAAGCTCAACCGATGATATTGAGAGAAGTATTATTACCTTCCAAATGTCATAACTTATTTCGAACTTGGTTCAATAAACATATTTCATTTTAATATTTGAACAGTCTAATTAATTAATATCTATATTTTAATATTTGTAACTATCATTTAATATTAATTAAACAATTAATATTTACTGATTAATAGTTTAAATGAACATTTAAAAAATATTATTAATAGTTTATCATTTATTTTGTTAGTTATTTAAATAAAAATTATATAGCATATAATCTTAATAATATATAAGATAAATAAAATGTTTAATATATTATAATTATAACATTTATTAAACATTAATAAATTATTTATTAATCGATAACAATAAACCATTTAATAATTTAAATAATAATTAAATTAAATTAAATTATTATTAAATTTAATTTATTAATTATAACAATATTAACCATTAATATATTAATCAAATATAACTAGTTAATACAATAATTGATATTATTATTATCAATATTAATATTATTATTATTATATTAGTGTTAATAATTATTAATATACATTATATTGTATATCATAATTAAATAATTAATATTAATAATTATTTTTAAATAATGTAAATCATATTATATAAAATATAATAATATTCTAGTAATTATATAAAACATTTTATAATTGAAATATTATTCAAATAATATTAAATTCAAATACTAATAAAATATTTATAATAATTATTTAATATTAATTATTTTGAATAATATTAACTATAATTATTAATAAAAAAATAATTTTTTTATAAATATATATTCAATTTAATATTTGAATTGGTAAACATATTCACTTTTTAAATCACTTACTTATTTGAATCTGTTCAGTAAACAGATTTATTTTTTTAAATATTTCATATTAATTTTCCAAATGTTAATAAATTAGTATTAATTTATTCTGAATAAGCTTGTATGAACTGAAATACTTGTTTTATGACTAAACAAAAGATCAAAATGATATGAAATAGATAATTATTCTAATAATTTTAACCATTTAAATTCAGTAAACAAATTTATTTTTTTAAATCTTTTACTTATTAATTTTTAAAATATTATTAAATTAGTATTATTTTAATTCAAATAAGCTTGTACGAACAAAAAAATTGTTTTACGTTAAAAGAAAAGGTTATAACGATTTTGAATCTATTATTGCACTAATAATAGATTTTGAAATAAATTATTATTTAAAATAATAATGCTTATAATTAAAATAAGGTTTTTTAATATACTATTTTTAATAAATAATATAACAATTTAATATTATTGTTTATTAATTAATTAATATTAATTGAATTAACAAAAATATAAATACAAAAATAAACTTTAAAAACATAGCTTGTTTTATAATAAATTCATAATATATAATTAATATCGTTTATTAATTTATAAGTTAATTTGGTAAAGTGATAAATATCATTTTATAATTGTTAAATGAATAATGATAATATTAACATATAATATTAAAAATAATATTTTCAGTATATTAATAATCGTTAATATTAACAAGATAAATTTGATATAATTATGAATAGATAATTGTTCAAATAGTCTTATATAATATTAGGAATAAAGTAATTATTTATTAGTTATAATCTTATATAATTTAATTAAATGATTAATTAATAAAACTAAATAAATATTTATTAATTATTCAACAGAATTATTTTATCAATAATCCAAAAATTAATCATTATTAATTATTAATAATGTATATTTATATTAATAAAAATATTATATTCATTAACTATAATAAATATTTATTATTTATTATTTACTTAATACAATTCGGATTAATTGTATTAGTTTAATAAGTAAATATTTTTAATTAATATTTTAATATTTCGAATAAACTTGTAGGATAAAAATAATTGTTTTATGACAAAATAAAAGGTTATAATGATTTGAAATCGATAATCGGTCAAATGTCTATAATTATTTTAATTGATTCGATGAACATATTTATTTTTTAATTTTTTTACTTATTAATTTAGAAAATATTAATAAATTAATATTATTTTATTCCGTCTAAGCTTGTATTAACTTAAACAATTATTTTATGACAAATCAAAAAGTTATAATGATTCTAAATAGTGATAATTTTTATACTAATTTATTAATATTAAAATAAATATTTCGAATACATTGAGTCCTTGATTCAGATAATTATTACTATTTAAAATCGTAATTAAGTATCATAATAAAATTATTGATTAAAATATCAAATTAAATTATATTTGATTTATTTTATAATTAATAAATATAATTATTACTAGTTCATATTAATTTATTTTATTTTGAATAAGATTATTATAAGGAAATATTACTCAAAATAATATACTAATAATAGATCTATTTGAATTAAATTTATATATTTAATTATAATAAAATTTTATAATTTTATAATTTATATTTATTAATATAATTAAATCCCTTAAGAAATTATTATTATATTCATATAAACTAATGTTTAACATAATTCATAATTAATTATAAATAATTTATATAAATTATTTGATAATTTACAAATTGTTTCATACAATTTAATACAATATAATTATTAATATAAACTAACACAATTAAATAGATAACAAATAGTATATTAAATTATTATAGACTAATAATATAGCTAACAATATTATATTCATATTAACTATTATATTAATTTATAGTATATGAATTATACTTATTCTAATTTTTAATATCAAATAATTTTAATTATAACTTATAATGAATTATAATATTAATACTTAATAGTTTATTATTAATATTTTATTAACTATTATTGTCAAACAATTATCGTTATGTTATTTAATTATTAATATATATGTCCCAATTAAATTATATAATAAATATTATTATATAATACATAATATACAATTATAATTACATATTATAATAATTAATATGATTCATAAAATATTATTAATAATATTTAATTATAATAATTTATTAAATTATTACATGATACTATATAAATTATTTATTATAATAAATAGTAATAATATTATAAATATTAACTAATATATGACTATTAGTTTAAAATTGAAATTATATTAATATATTAAATTATAATAGCCAAATTGGATAATTATACTATATAATTACTAATAAGATTAAAAATAACATTGTAATTTATAAGCCAAGTTATTTTAATTGTTTTCATTATCATTTTCATATTTTTATATTATATCTATCTCCGTACCCATACCAAAAGAATATTTTAAATATAAGTTATATATTTATTATAACATTAAAATATATTAATATTAAATTAGTATTTAATGATTATAATGACTAAAATTAATATTTATTAGAATTAAAGAAAGTTGATTTATATAACTATTGGGTTTTATAGTGAGAATACTTAAATCAAGTATAAATTAGTTAACTTAAATTTAATGAAATTGAATATTATAATATGGATTATAATAAATGGTTATTATATTATATTATTATATTTTATGTAATAATTGCTTATTATAATCCATATTAATAACTATTTAATGAAATATTATTAATATTATCTAATATAATTTATCTATATAATTATAAATAAATAAATTATTTATTATATAATAATTATTAAATTTAATTTATTATAATATATTAATAAGTAATATTATAATAAAATATACTGAAACAATTATATTAATATTAATATAATTAAATATTAAATAATTCATTTTTTAATAATAAATTTCATATTATTTATTTTACTTTTAGGTATTTGTTAACTAATTAATTTAATTAATTTAACACTATTTTTTTTAATAATGATTATTTCAATTAGTAATGTTATATAATAATTAATTTTATTTTTAATAAAATAATTCAATTATTTATTGATAATAAATAAATGATATTATTATTAACAACTGTTTCTGAATTGTATATTAATTAGTTAAAATATTTATACTTATTAATTTAATAAATATTAATTAATCTAATATTTCATTCAAATATTAATTATTAAAATTTGAATTTTAATAATATATTAAACTATTACTAATCGATAATTAATAATTATATAATAAATAATATATTATATAATATTTAAATGTTGTTTTATGACAACTCAATTAAAAAACTTTTAATAAGTTTAAATTACAAAAGGTACGATTCAAATTTATTAACAAATTATTAATTTAGTACTATTTGAAATAAATAAATGTTCAAATTGTTATAACTAATTGAACTAGTATGGTAAATAGATTTATTTATTAAATATTATTTTATTTCGAACAAACTTATATGAACAAAAACATTTGTTTTACGACAAAACAAAATGTCATAACGATTTGAAATAGATAATTATTCATATAGCCTTAACTATTTGAATTGGTTCGGTAAACAAATTTATTTTTTAAATCTATCAGTTATTAAATTTCATAATATTACTAGATTAGTATTATTTTATTTCGAATAAGCTTGTATGAAGATAAATAATTGTTTTATGACAAAACAAAAGGTTATAACGATTAGAAATATATAATGGTTCAAATAGTTATAACTATTTAAACTGATTCGATAAACAGATTTATTTTTTAAATCTCCTACTTATTAATTTTTCAAATATTAGTAAATTAGTATTATTTTATTTTGAATAGGCTTGCACGATGAAAAACAATTGTCTTATGACAAAACAAAAGTTCATAATGATTTTAAATAGATAATTGTTTAAATGGCCATAATTATTTGAATTGATTCGATAAACTGATTTATGTTTTAAATCTCTAACTTATCAATTTTTATAATATTAATAAAGTAATATTATTTTATTTCAGATAAGCTTTTATGAACTGAAACAATTGTTTTATGATAAAATATAAGGTCATAACGATTTTAAATAGATAATTGTTCAAATAGTAAAAAATATTTGAACTTTTCGGTAAATAGATTTTTTTCTAATTTCTTACTTAATAATTTTTTGAATATTAATAAATTAGTATTATTTTATTTCGAATAAGTATGTATGAGTTGAAGCAATTATTTTATGACTAAACAAAAGGTCAAAAATGATTTGAAATAGATAATTGTTCTAATAGTCTTAACTATTTGAACTAATTCAGCAAACACATTTATTTTTTAAATCCTTACTTATTAATGTTTAGAATATTATTAATTTAGCAATATTTTACTCTAAATAAGCTTGTTGAATAGAAATTAAATGTTTTAGGACAAAACAAAAATCATAACAATTGGAGATAGATAATTGTTCAAATAGTCATAACTATTTGAATTGGTTCGGTAAAGAGATTTAGTTTTTAAATCTCTTATTAATTTTCAAAATAGTAATAAATAGTATTATTTTATTCTGAATAATTTTGTATGAATAGAAACAATTGGTTTTGGAACATTAATAAATTTATATTATTTTATTTGAAATAAGCTTGAATGAATAGAACCAATTGTTTTATAACAAAACAAAAGGTTGCAATGTTTTGAAATAGATAATTATTAAGATAGTCATAACTATTTGAACTTGTTCGATAAATAGATTTTTTTTTTAATTCTCTTACTTTTTAATTTTTGGAATATTAATAAATTAGTATTATTTTATTTCAAATAAGCTAACATGAATTGAAACAATTGTTTTATTACAAAACAAAATGTTACAATGATTTGAAGTAGATAATTATTCAAATAGTCATGACTATTTGAACTTGTTTGGTAAACTTATTTTTTTAAAAATCTTTTACTTATTAATTGTTGAAATATTAATAAATCAATATTATTTTAATCTGAATAAGCTCGTATGGACAGAAACAATTGTTTTATGACAAAACAAAAAAGTCATAAGAATTTGAAATAAATAATTATTCAGATAGTCATAATGATTTGAATTTGTTCGATAAATAGTTTATTTTTAAATCTTTTAATTATTAATTGTCTTAATATTAATAAATTTGTATTATTTTATTCTAAGTAAGCTTATATGAACAAATAAAATCATTATATGACAAACCAAAAGGTTATAGGATTCCAAATCAATAATTGTTCTAATTGCCATAATTATTTAAACTTGTTCGGTAAATAGATTCATTTTTTAAATCTCTTAATTATTAATTTTTAGAATATTAATAACATGGTATTATTTTATTTCCAATAACCTTATATGAACTGTAATAAGTTTTTTATGACAAAACAAAAGGTCATAACGATTTGAAATAGATAACTATTCAAATAGTCATGATTGTCTAGGTAATCATATTTATTTCTAAAATTTTTAACTTATTAATTGTCAAAATATTAATAAATTAGTATTATTTTAATCCAAATAAGCTTGTATGAATAGAAACAATTATTTTATAACAGAACAAAATGTCATAAAGATTTGAAATAAATAATTACTCAAATAGTCATAACTATTTGAACAAGTTTGATAAATAAATTTTATTTTTTAAATCACTTTTTAATTTTTGAAATATTAATAGATTAGTATTAGTTTATTTCTAATAAACTTATATGAACAAAACCATTAGTTTTATGACAAAACAAAAAGTAATAATGATTTGAAATATGTAATTGTTCAAATAGTCATAATTATTTAAACTGATTAGGTAAATTAAAAAAAATTAATGTTATAATTAATTATTATTTTAATTAATAATAATATATATTAATTAATTAAATATTAAAAAATTTGTAATAATATAAATTTAAATTACTATAAGATAGTAAATATCAATATTATAAGACATTTAAATAACTAATTGATAAAATATTATATTAATAACTTATTAATATAAGTTTGTTCTATTATTTAATATTTTGAATATTAATTATATTAATATTAATATAATATTTATTGAATAATATAATAATTATTATATTTTATTTTATTATAAATATATAAAATTAGTTAAATAAAATATTTTATTTTGATATGGAAAGAATCATATCAATAATTCTATTATTTGAAATTTTAATATTGTTCAGTAACATTTTTAAATATTATAATTTAAATTATATAATAGCTAATAATATATTGTTAGCTATAAACAAATTAAAAAATTAATAATTTTTTAAATTATTAAATATAATTTATTTAATATTGCAAAACTATTATTAAACTAACAATAATTAAAATGTTTATTATGGATTATTTGGATAATTTATATATTTAAATTAATATATCTATTCTATATATAATAATTAGTTACTAATAGTTATTAAATATTATTATTAACATAACATAACAAAACAAAAATCATAACATGTTGAAATAAATAATTGCTCAAATAGCCATAATGATTAGAACTTGTTTGGTAAACAAATTTATTTTTAAATCTTTTACTTATTAATTGTCTTAATATTAATAAATTTGTATTATTTTATTCAAAATAAACTTAGATGAACAGAAAAAATTCTTTTATTACAAAACAAAAGGTTATAGCTATTTCAAATAGATAATTATTCAAATAGTCCTAATTATTTAAATTTGTTTACTAAACAAAGTCATTTTTTAAATCTCTTTATTATTAATAAATTAGTACTATTTTATTTTGAATAAGCTTATATGAACTAAAGCAACTCTTTTATGACAAATCAAAAGGTCATAATGATTTGAAATAGATAATTATTCAAATTGTCATGATTATTTGATCTAGTGTGGTAAACATATTTTTAAAATTTTTTACTTACTAATTGTCAAAATATTAATAAATTAGTATTATTTTAATGCAAATAAGCTTGTATAAATAGAAACAATTGTTTTACAACAAAACAAAAAGTCATAATGATTTGAAATCAATAATTACTCAAATAGTCATAACTATTTGAACTAGTTTGATACATAGATTTATTGTCTAAATCACTTATTAATTTTTGAAATATTAGTAGATTAGTATTACTTTATTCCTAATAAACTTATATGAACAACATTTGTTGTATGACAAAACAAAAAATAATAATGATTTGAAATATATAATTGTTCAAATAGTATAATTTTTTGAACTAGTTAGGTAAACAGAATTATTTTTTAAATCTCTTACTTATTACTTTTTGAAATAAATTTATTTTATTTTATTTCGAATAAGCTAGCATGAATTGAGAAAATTATTTTATGACAAGACAAAAGGTCATAACGATTTGAAATAGATAATTGTTCATATAGTCTTAACTATTTGAATTGGTTTGGCAAATAAATTTATTTTTTAAATCCCTTAGTTATTAATTTTTGGAATATTATTATATTAGTATTTTTTTATTTTGAATAAGCTTGTATGAACATAAATAATTATTTTATGACATAACAAAAGGTTATAATGATTTGAAGTATAGAATTGTTCAAATAGTCATAACTATTTGAACTAATTCAGTAAACATATTCATTTTTTAAATCTCTTATTAATTTTTGAAAGATTAATAAATTATTATTATTTTATTTCAAATAATCATGTATGATAAAAAACAATTGTTATATGACCAAACAAAAGATGATAACGATTTGAAATAATATCTTATTAATACAATGCATATTATATATATTTTAAATATATGTAATATATATTATATTAATATTTTAATCCAAAAGCTAACATATATTCATATTATAATTGTTATAAATTCAATATGTTTAATTAACAATCTGATTATTAATTATAATATTATTAGTTATTTAAAAAAAATTGTCTTTATTTAGTAATAATTTAAATTACTTATTAATAATTATTATATATTAATAATTTTTAATTATTTTTTAATATTAATTATATATAATTTGATTATAATATATATTATTAAAATAGGGATATATTTTTTAATAATTATTATATTTGAAAATTATTTTATTATTAATAGTATTATATTAAATAACTAATATTTTATTAGTTATTATAATATTTATTTAATATTATTATAATAATTATTTTTAAATAATAATTTAAAATACAAATCTATTTGATATAAAAATAAATATTTTGAATAGTTAATTAAATTAATAATTAATATATTTACCAATTTATATATATAATTAAATTAAATTCTTTTATATTATTTAATATATATTAAATATAATATTTATTTTAAATTGATTATTAAAATTAAATAGAATAATATTTAAAATAAATACAATTAGATTTATAACTAAGAATCATTTAAATTCTTAGTTATAATCTATACAGTTAATAATTATAACTAAGAATCGATTATTACTAATATACAAATAATTTAATTAGATAAATCTCATATGAATTAATTAATTCAATATCATAAATTAATATACAATTGTTAATAATATATATATTATATTAATTACTCATTAATAAAATAATTTATTAGTGGCCCCATCAAAATACATCCTCCATATCTCTTCATTATCTTCCTCTAACTCTGAGATAGACATTAGTTCCTCATCTAGAAAATCAAACTTCATGAGCTTATAATCATCGGCGGCCCTATCTGCCAAGAATTCAACAATGACACTTCATTTGATTGCTTTTTGGCTCACATATACTATGTCATATTCCAAAAGCATCACTTGCCATCTTATGATTCTTCCTAATAGTGAAGGCTTCTTGAAGATGTATTTGATGAGATCTAGTTTAGCTATGAGCCAAGTTGTTTGGTAAAGCATATATTGCCTGAGTCTTTTAGCTGTCCAAGCCAAAGCACAACATATTTTCTCTAGTGATGAATACTTGGACTCATACTCTATGAATTTCTTGCTCATGTAATAAATAACTTTCTCTTTCTTGCCGGATTCATCTTGTAATTAATTAATTTATATTATATTATTTTAAATAATAAATCAAAATAATATATTAATCAATGTAATTTAGTATTCATGTTATTCATTATAAATAATTAATAATAAATTAATTAACCATAAACTTTTCTTCCCTATTTTTCTGAGCAACAGTAGGATTAAATGATAGAGAAGAACTTTAATATGCAGTATTTCAATTCATTTTCATGAAATGCTATTTTTTATTAAATAGAAAATTAAAATATTTATGAAACAATTAATATAAATTGTAGTTTCTATAATTAGATAAATTATATAATATTTATAATTTTGGTGCAAGTGAGGATTGTTTAATATATATTATTTTGAATCTATTTTTAGAAAAGTTATATCTAAAATATGAATAACTTATATTTTATTAGTAATAAATAAAATAGTTAAATTATAAATAACAGTTAAATAATATTACTATTTGATTTTTACCAATTATAAATCAATTAATTATTATTTACTAATTAGTTAATTATTTATATTTGATAAATATAATAGATATAATTAGACATAATCTTTTAATTATAATTATAATTAACATATATATTGTTATAGTTATATTAATTATTTTTGTTTATATAAATATTTATAATCAAATATTAATAATAAATATATTTTTATAACTAATATAACTTATATTTAAATAAGTATTATTAATTAATTATTAATATTATAATTAATATTAATTATTTAATAGATATAATTAAGTAATATTAAAATTATTATACAAATTATGATTAATATATAGTATATTAGATTTATTTGTGTTAATTATTAAGCTAGTGCAATATTTATTACTTAAAATAAATTTTAATATTTATTTTTAATTTATAAAATTAATATATTAAAACAATATATATTAGTTTTAATATTTAAAATTTAAATATTATATATATTATCTATTATTGCAAATATATAATATTATAAATTATTGCTATAAATATTAATTTTAAATTATATAATTATTTATCATTAATGATAAATATTAGGTATCTAATATAATTACAATATAATTATGATATAATTGTGTAAATAGTACAGTCAATAAATATGGTTATTTGATATTATTAAAATCAAATAATAAATTCAAATAGATATTATAACTGTATAGATTATACTAAATTATATAATCTATACAATTATTAAATTAATTAAATAATAATTAAATTTTTAATTAATTTATAAATAATTATTAAAATTACTAGTTATATTTAATACTATAATATATATTAATTTTAAATATTAAATCTAATTTATTAATTTAATTATAATACAATTTTTAAAAATATTATGATATTAAATTACTATAAATTTAATAGAAACTGTTTTCTATTATATTATTGCTCATCTTATAATATTAACAAATATTATATAAATTTATAATATATTAATTAAATTAATTAAGTAAATATTAATTAATTAATAAATATTAATAATCTTATAATATATAAATAGTTTTATTTGTTATGTATATAAAATAGTTTAATTTTTAATATAAATATATTTTATAATATAATATTATTTATTAATAGTAAGTAAAAATAATTTATTAATATATTGTAATTTATAAATATATATTATAATATCAATTACAATTATTATATATGATATTATTATTAAAATATTTAAATAATATTTGTTATTAATTAATAATATTATAATTATATTTATATTATTAATAATTATAGTAAATATATTATTTGAATATTTAATTTAATATAATTTATAATAATTATTAATATATAATTATATTTAGAATTGGTAATATTATAAATAGTATCTAATATATCAATTTAGACTTGTATAAGTTATAATAATTTATTATATAATATTTATTGGTATCTATAAATATACTTGTTATAACAAATTTAATTTCAAATTAATAATTACAATTAATTATAAATATAATAATAATTACCTTGTTAATATAAATTTAAATCAAATATAATTATTTTTAACAATTAATTACTAAATTAATATAAATATATTGTAATTAATAGTCATAATAGTAAATAGTTTACTATTAATATAATATAATATAATTAATTATTTTGTTGTAAACAATATATTAAATTAATATTATATAATTTTATTATATAATTAAATATATGATAATAAAAATTATTGATTTAAAATAAGATTTGGTTAGTGTCGTACCTAGGAAATTATTTTGATGATGCCAAAACGAATTTGGATTTGCTGGAAAAGGTTGAACCATTTTCAATGTACAACTTCAACCATTTTGAGAAGCTCATCATTCTTTCTTTTTTTTTGGCAATCCTGAGCTTCCTATAAAACTATGATAATTGTGGTTTGCGAATATAGGATTCCATCTTTTAGCTGATGCATTCTTGAATGGTAAATTGGCTCGATGGAGTGAGCACTGAGCAATTTAATGAAATACATCGTTGGAAGTTCATTTAAATAATTAAATAATTTAATTATAATTATAATTGATGAATTTAATGATAATAATAATTGTTATTTAATTATTTATAAATTAATAATATTTAAATATAATCCTAATTAGATTTATAAATATATATTATAAATTATTACAAAAGTGTTTATAAGAATGTACATATTTATTTAATTAAAATGAAAATATGTACATTCTTAATGTTTAGAATCCTAAATAATCTAAAAAACTTACAATTATAATAATATTATTAATATAAAGACTATTAATAATATTTATAATCATATATAACTAATTATAAACAATTATATATATTATTATAATTTAAATAATATATATAATTAAAAAATAATTTATTAGAAGATTATTCAGAATAAAATTATATTGATTTTACATAACAATATATAATTATAAATAACTTAATTATTTAAGTTTAATAATATTTTTTATTATATTAAATATAGTTTATATTAATTAAACTTAAATAATTTAAGTTTTTTTGTACTATACAATTATTATTTGAATTATTTGTTATTACTAATAATTATTCTAAAAGTTTAAAATATAGGTATATTAATATCTATATTAATTAATAATATATTATTATACATATAATTTTGAATATATACAAGCTTATTATATGTATTAATTATTATAGTAATAATAACTAGAATAAACTATTTGAACTAGTTTGACAAACACATTTATTTTTTAAATTTCTTACATATTAATTTTTGGAATAATATATATAAATTAATTGTTATAATTATAATATAATATTTATATTTTCACTATTTATTTTTAATTAATTAATAATTAAAACATATATATTAAATTATTTAATGATTATTAATTAATAATTAAATTAATTGATTATTATATACTTAACAATTGTCTTTAAATATTATAATAACTAATAAAATATTAGTTATTTAATATTCAATATATTTAATGAATATATAATTATTTAGTAATTATTATAGTTGTTTTTATTATATTAAGCTAATATGATTATAAATTTATATTAAATTTAATAAACAATTATAATATTTTAAATATTTAATATAAAATATTAATTACCATTATAATTATAATTTACAAATTATAAACAATTTATTATTAACAAATATAATAATTATTATATTATATTTTATTATAAATATATAAAATTAGTTAAATAAAATATTTTATTTTGATATGGAAACAATCATATCAATAATTTTATTACATTCAAATAATTCTATTATTTGAAATTTTAATATTTGTTCAATAACATTTTATTAAATATTATGGTATAAATTATATAATAGCTAATAATATATTGTTAGCTATAAACAAATTAAAAAATTAATAATTTTTTAAATTATTAAATATAATTTATTTAATATTACAAAACTATTATTAAACTAACAATAATTAAAATGTTTATTATGGATTATTATGGATAATTTATATATTTAAATTAATATATCTATTCTATATATAATAATTAGTTACTAATAACTAAGATTAAATAATAATTTATTTAATATAATTTAATAATTTAATATAAATTAGTTATTTGTATAATATTATTAATTTATAAAATTATATTTAATAGATAATTAATTATCTAACAATTATTAATATACTATAATTCAAAAATGAATTATTGGATTAGAACTAATGGCCTTTTGTTACAAATTAAAAACTAATTAATTAAGTAATTGATATATTAAATATAGTATTATAGAACTAAAACAATTATAGTAATCATATATATTATTTTAATTATAATTAAAATATATTATATTTAAATATAATATAATATACATGTCAAATATGTATTATATTTTAGTTATAAAAAAATATGTTTATAATTAACAATATTAATCATAGTCATTTTATTTATATAACAATTATATTAATAATAATATTAATTATTTATATTATAAGTATATAATATTATAATATTTACTATATTAGTTATTTATATATTGTTAATAAAGTATTATTATGTTAAATTTATACTAATAATATTTATTATAATTTAATATCTTGTCTAATAGTAGACAAAATATAATAATTTAATTAAATATTTAAACCAATTTGTATAATTATAATTATATAATAACTTATTAGTAATTAAATATTTAATTAAATTCTTATAATAATAATCGATAATCGTTATAATTTTATTACTAAATCCAATATTATCTAATAAATTAAATATTAATTTAATTAATATATATTAATAATATTATATAATATATAATTGGATATTATTACTTATGATATAAATTAATCTATTTAATAACGATTTGTAATTGTTATTTTGAAATTTATTAGTTAATATTTGATTATAATAATAGCTTATATAGTTTAAGTTATAAATATTAATATTTATAATTTAAGTTATTATGTTTAATCATTTGCATTAATAACTATTAATATACAAAATTATTAATATTTAATTATACAATTAACAACCTAATAACTAATATATAATTATTAAATAATCTATTAATTAATTATTAAAAATATTAATATTATAATAATAGTTTATTAATAATATTTATTAATATAAGCTTATAATAAATTTTAATTTATAATTAAATTTATTATATAAATTATATATCCTCAGTTCATATTTGAATTACTCTTGCTTATAATATTTACAAACAAATTTTATAATAAAATTATAATAATATATTAAAATTTTAATTAATAATATTAATATCTATTGAATAATATATATTATTTATAATATAAAATATTATATTATACTAATTATATTAATAGTCATAACTATTTGTTAACTAATATGAAGTTATATCAATTGTCATAAAACAATTCATTATGTTCATGCAAGCGTATTTTGAATAAAATAATATAAATTTATTAATATTTCAAAAATTAATAAGTATAATTTTAGAAAATAAAGCTATTTTCTGAACACATTCAAATAGTTATGACTATTTGAACAATTATCTATTTCAAATCATTATGACCAATTGTTTCTGTTCAAACAAGCTTATTTGGAATAAAATAATTCTGATTGATTAATATTCCAAAATTAATAAGTAAAAGATTTAAAAAATAAATTTGTTTACCTAGTGAGTTCAAATAGTTATGATCGTTTGAACAATTAACATTCTAAAAATTAATTAGTTTAAATAATTATTAAATTATAATAATTTAATTAAGTATTTAAAATAATTAATAATTATATAAAATTTATTTTTATATTAATATCATTATTTTGGATAATATAATTTCAATTATATGACAAATATTATATTTATTAAGAAGTTAATAATACTTATTATAATTGATTAATTTTATTATACTATATTATAATAATTATATTAATTAAGTAAATAATGCCTAATTATTTAAATATAATATTATTAATTAATTATAATGATAATAATTACTAATTATTATTATTATAAATAATATTATTATTAGCTATGAAAATGTTAAATAAATACTATTAACTATATTATAATTATAATATTTGAAATATTTAGAATTATTATATGATTTGTATAATTATAAATACTATTAATTAGTATTATTTATAACAATTATATTAAATATAATATATTAATTTAATTGTAGGTTTATACCCCATGACTATTTTTCCTTGATTGCGAATTGATTTCATTCCACCAGAAATTCATCATTAGAGTCGGTTTGAATATCTGCTAATGCAAAAATATATGACAAAAAGAGAAAGCCATGAGCTTTTGTTAATGTGGATGCAAGTGACGATGGTGGATAACTGCTGTTGGTTTGTAGTTGCTATAGAGAAAAAGTAAAAGCAGTGGGTTTTGAGAAAATTTTAATGAAAGTTGTGGCAGATTAAAATGATTATATTATAACTAAGAATTATAATATAATATAAATTTATATTAATTATTAAACAAATAATTGTATATTAATTTATTATTAACTAATTACAATAATATATCCATACTAATTAAATTAATAATAATTTAATTAAATCACAATTGTTATAATGTTATTAAAAATAACATTATTTATAATGTTATAAATATTAACTTATATTTATAAATATGAATTAAATATAATTAATGATAAAATCTATTTTATTGATTAATATTAAAAATTATGACAATTTATAATTAATATTTATTATAAATTTAAAATTAGTTAATTTTATAATTAATATTTATTATTAATTATTAATAACTATTTATTTCATTAATACTAATAACAATTTAATTAGTATAAATAATAATTCTTATGATTTAATTATATAATTTAGTATATTAATTATTATATATAATTCCATTTAAGCTTGTATTATATTATAATTATGTATGAATCATAATAATTATTTATTTTAAATATTAAATAAATAATTAACAATTATAAATAAATATTATTGATTAAATCATAACTATTTAATATGAATAATTATCCGAAATTATAATAATTAAATTAAATAATTTTAATTTTAATATTAAATTATTAAAATGATTTATCTATTTATTAATTTTAATTTATTTAATAATTAATAACTATATATCATAATAAAAAATATATAATAAAAATTAATAATTAATATATATGGGAGTTTTTTATTGTTTAATAGATATAATAAAAATTATTATTATGCTGCTGGATAATATAATTGATAAGAACAATTATCAATATTGTCTATTTGTTTTGTCATAAAACAATTGTTTTAGTTCATAAAAGTTTAATTGTTAATGATCAAAAACATTGACTTAAATTTTATTAATTATAAATAGTTAACAAATTTTTATTAATATATAATATTAATTATTATTAATTAAAATATTATTTTAATGATTATTTAATAAACTTATTAGTTTATTTAATAATTTATTTATTAAGTATATATATAAAATTATAATTATAATATTAATTATCCGTTAAAACATTAAAAAATAATAATGACAAATCATAATTGTTTATTGTATTACAAATTTAATAAATTAATTAAATATTATTAAAATATTAATTAACTAATTAACTTATATGTTTGATTATAAATATATAACTTTATAATCAATTAGTATAATTAGAAATTAAAAATAATTATCATACATATATAATGAATAATTATTTCAACATGCTTTAAAATATTATAAGCTTTAAATTAATTAATAAACTAATAGTATTTATATATATAAATAAATTATAATATTATTAATTAAGTTATGTAATGATTTGAAACTTAATTATTTATATATAACTTAATGATATTATATAATACTATAATAATATTAAATATAAGAGATTATATAAATAATTACTTAATAACATTATAAAAAATAATTAATTAGACATATTAAAATATTTATAAATTTAATATAAATTAAATATATTCATTTAATTATAAATATCTATAATTAAATATACAAATAGTTGGTTTATTTTATGTTATTTACAATATTATTTATAAATAATAAATTGTTATTTAAACTTATAATGATAAGTTTAATGATATAATGATAAGAATGGATATGATTTTAAATTTTTATTAGATACGAAAATGGAGACGGATAATAATGTACCCACCTCATATCCATACTCATACCTTACGTATATATTTATATATATTTAGTATATATATTTTTATTAAATAATATAAATTATTATTTTAAATTAATTAGAATTAATATATTTTTATTGAAAAATATATATTTATAAAAAATTATCTAACTATACAAGATAAAAATTTAAAAAATTAAAAAATAAATTTTATTTATTATTTATTTTAAAAATTATGGGCATGAAAATTACTCACACCAATTAAATACCTACATAAAATATCCTTTTTGGTATAGGTACAAGATAGATATAATATAAAAATCCAAAAATGATAATGAAAACAATTAAAATAACTTGGCTTATAAATTACAATATTATTTTTAATCTTTATTTAGTAATTATATAGTATAATTATCAATTTGGCTATTATAATTTAATATATTAATATAATTTCAATTTTAAACTAATAGTCATATATTAGTTAATATTTATAATATTATTACTATTTATTATAATAATTAATTTATATACTATCATGTAATAATTTAATAAATTATTATAATTAAATATTATTAACAATTTTTTGAATGTTAATAAATTAGTATTATTTTATTACAAATAAGCATGTATGAGTTGAAGCGATTATTTTATGACTAAACAAAAGGTCAAAATGATTTGAAATAGATAATTGTTCTAATAGTCTTAACTATTTGAACTGATTCAGTAAACACATTTATTTTTTAAATCCTTACTTATTAATGTTTAGAATATTATTAATTTAGCAATATTTTACTCTGAATAAGCTTGTTGAACATAAATTAAATGTTTTAGAACAAAACAAAAATCATAACAATTGGAGATAGATAATTCTTTAAACAGTCATAACTATTTGAATTGGTTTGGTAAAGAGATTTAGTTTGTAAATCTCTTATTAATTTTCAAAATAGTAATAAAATAGTAATATTTTATTTTGAATAATTTTGTATGAATAGAAACAATTGGTTTTGGAACAATAATTTTTAAATAAATTTATTTTTAAAATTTTTACTTATTAATTTTTGGAACATTAATAAATTTATATTATTTTATTTGAAATAAGCTTGAATGAATAAAACCAATTGTTTTATGACAAAACAAAAAGGTTGTAATGTTTTGAAATAGATAATTATTAAGATAGTCATAACTATTTAAACTTGTTCGATAAACAGATTTATTTTTTTAATTCTCTTACTTTTTATTATTAATAACAAATAATTATATCAATTTATTAATAATTGACACATTAAATTATAATATTAATAGTTAATTGTTTGACTATAATTAGTTATATTATAGTTAATATTTTCTAAATTAATAAGTAAAAAAATTATTATAATCTATTTAGTTTTTAATTAGTATTATAAACTTATTACAATTGTTAATAATAAGCTTGATTTTTTAGATGAGGAACTAATGGCCATCTCAGAGTTAGAGGAAGATGATGAAGAGATATGAAGGATGTATTTCGATGGGGCCGCTAATAAATTATTTTATTAATGAGTAATTAATATAATATATATTATTACTAATAATTGGTTATGGCTTATTAAACCATTATAATTATTATAATATAGTTATAAAAATTATATTCTATAATCCATTTTTGAATAAATTTATATTTCATATAAATATTATTAATTAATAATACTAATAGTATTATGGTTCAATTATTAATTATTAATAGATACATTTATTAACAATTTATAATTATTAAATATTATTAAATTATAATATAATATTAAATTGATAAATTATAAAAATATTATTTATCTAAAATATTAATAACCTCTTAAATTATAATATATATTAATATAAATTATTTTAGTTTATGTATTTAAATTATTATAATTTATCAATTTAAAATTAAAAAATATAATTATAATTTAATAATTTATTATTAAATTAATTAATTATAAAATTAGTTTATTAATTGATTAATTTAATATTAAATCTATTTTGATTATATTATTGATAATACTTTAATTAAAAGTAATAATGTTAATTAGATTAGTAAATTAATTATAATATTAAGTTTATAAGTTAATAGTTAATGATACTCTATACTTATAGTAATCTAAATTTATTAATAAAATTATAAATAATAATTTATATATTATTATAATTTATAATAGAATATAAACATAGTATAATTATCTAATTAAATGACTATAATAACAAAACTTCTTAATAGCTTATTTTAAAAATCAGTTATTTTAATTATTGAAAAGTTTACAATTCATTTATTTTATTTACTATAATACTAAATAAAGATTATTATTATAACATTATTAATTTACTAATTACTAAATCTATTTACCAAAATAGTTCATATAATTTATCATTCTATATTTTTATTGTACTAAATTAATCTTAATATTAATTAATATTAATATAACATTAAATTTATTAAAATTGTATAAATAGATTTATAATTATAATTAGAATTATTTTACTCATATTGATATATTAAATAGCTGCTTTTATAAAAAATTTATAAATTAATGTTAATTTAATAAATAATAATATCTTATTATTTATTATTGATAATGTTATAATAATAATTTATTAATTTATAAATTAATTTGTAACATCATAAAATATCATTTTATAATTGTTAAATGACTTATGATAATATTAACATATAATATTAATATTACATATAATTTCATATTATATTGAATTAATAATTATTATTAATAAATTAATTAATTATGAATTTGTTATATCATAAATTTTAAATATAAATTATTATATTTAATTATTTTGTCATAAAACAATTGTATCAATTCATATAGGCTTATTCGAAATAAAATATTACTAATTTGTTAATATTCTAAAAATTAATGAGTAAGAGATTTTAAAAAATAAATTTGTTTACTGAACAAGTTTAAATAGTGATGACTATTTGAACAATTATCTATTTCAAATCATTTTAACTTTTTGTTTTGTGATAAACCAATTGTTTCTGTCCATACAAACTTATTTCGAATAAAATAATTAAATTTATTAATATTTCAAAATTTAATAAGTAAAATTTTAAAAAATAAATTTGTTTTTTGAACATGTTCAAATAGATTTGACTATTTGAACAATTATCTATTTCAAATAGTTATGACATTTTGTTTTGTGATGAACCAATTGGTTCTGTCTATATAAACTTATTCAAAATAAAATAATACTAGTTTAATAATATTCCAATAATTAATAAGTAAAAGATTTAAAAAATAATTTAAATTAATATAATTTACTATATTATTAGTTTATAGATTAACAAGCTTTATAATCCTCAAATAGTAAAATAATTATTCAATTATTAATATTAATCATATATATAATTAATTTAATATATATTTATAATAACTAACTATATTTCATATTTTTACCATACTTATAATAAATTTATAATATGATATATAAATTATTAAATTAGTATTATTATTTAATTAATAAATAATTAATAACTAAGATATATATGATATAATAATATTAATATATAGGTTTATTAATAGTATATTAATTATGAATAAAAATTAATATTCATAATTTTAATATAAATAATTAAATTAATTTTCTATATTAAATAAATTATAATTTATTAATTTAATTTCAAATATGCCTATTTAATAACTTATATTATATAACAGTTAATATTATAAATATAATTATAACTAGATTTTTATTACTGATTCAAAAAATAATTTTATTTTTTAAATCTCTTACTTATTAATTATTCAATTTTTACTAAAATTAAGTTATTATAAAATAACATTATTATTATATTCCATTAACTATATCATAATAACACATTTATTATATAATATATAATTATATATAATAAATTATTTATTATACTAATTATAATTATAGAAAAACTATATAATAAGTTATGTTATATTTTCATTATTAATTAAATTTATAATAATTAATAAAATAGTTATGATTATAGATTTAATTATAGATAATTAAAATATAATAATAATGGATATTATTAACTAGCTATATATATAAATTATATTATATATATTATAATTTATAATTTAATATAATAATCAAATATAAACAATTATAATTTTAATTAAATACTATATATATTTACCAAATTATATGTATTATAATTATAAATAATTAATACATTATACTATTCAAATTGTTATAATAATATTATTATTTATAAATAATTTATAATTAATATTTATTTAAATAAACTATTCTTCCTATAATTATCCAATAATAACTAATATTATTAAAATATTATAATAACAATTATAGTAAATTATTTTTCTTAGAATAATTAAACAATTATATAACTAATTGTCTAAATATATTTATTAAAGTATAAATTTATAAATTATTAACATTTTATAATTTATATAACTAATATATAATACTATTTAAAAATTAAATAACTATTAAATTATTATAAATTATTAATATATATTTTAATTTATATTATTAAGATATTATATATTAATATCTTAATATAATTTATTAATAGAAATATTGTTTAAATAATTGTTGATTTACTATTAATATAATAGTTATAAAACATTTTATAATTTATAAATTATATTAAAAATATTTGAAATATTATTATCCAAAATTAAATTTATTAATTTAATTAATTATATTATAAAGTTTATAATACTAAGGATTATTTATATATAATATAATAATAAATTAAATAATAAATGTCATTATATAGTATAAAAGTAAGTTAATATATAATTATTGTTTATATTTATATAGTATCAATATATTATTTATTTAATTAATGATAATATAAGTATAATAGTATACTTATTATAATTTAATGTATTAATTATAATATAATATTTTATAAAAATTAGATAATATATAATTATTATATATATAAATATAAGATTTGAAATAGATAATTCTTCAAATAGTCATAACTATTTGAAATTGTTCAAAAAATATATTTACTTTTTTAAAGTTTTACTTATTAATAAATTTAAATTACTTTATCTGAAATAAGCTTGCATGAATAGAACCAATTGTTTAATGATAAAACAAAATATCATAATGTTTTGAAATAGTTAATTGTTCATGTAATCATAACTATTTGAACTTATTCAGTAAACATATTCTTTTTTTAATTCTCTTACTCATTAGTTTTTGGAATATTAATGAATTAGTACTATTTTACTTCAAATAAGCTTATATGAATTGAAACAAGTGTTTTATTACAAAAGAAAAGTTCATAATGATTTGAAATAGATAATTATTCAAATATTCATGACTATTTGAACTTGTTTAGTAAATATATTTATTTTTTAAATCGTTTACTTATTAATTGTCAAAATATTTATAAATTAATATTATTTTAATCCGAATAAACTTGTATAAACAGAAATAATTATTTTATGACAAAACAAAAAGTCATAACAAGTTGAAATAAATAATTGCTTAAATAGCCATAATGATTTGAACTTGTTTGGTAAACAGATTTATTTTTTAAATCTTTTACTTATTAATTATCTTAATATTAATAAATATGTATTATTTTATTCGAAATAAGCTTAGATGAATAGAAAAAAAAATTATTTTATGACAAAACAAAAGGTTATAGCTATTTCAAATAGATAATTATTTAAATAGTCCTAATTATTTAAATTTGTTTAGAAAATAGTCATTTTTTAAATCTCTTTATTATAAAATTTTGGATTATTAATAAATTAGTATTATTTTATTTTGAATAAGTTTATATGAATTGATACAATTCTTTTATGACAAAGCAAAAGGTCGTTGAAATATATAATTATTCAAATTGTTGTGATTATTTGATCTAGTGTGGTAAACATATTTATTTTAAAAATTTTTTACTTATTAATTGTCAAAATATTAAAAAATTAGTATTATTTTAATCCAAATAAGCTTGTATAAATAGAAACAATTGTTTTATAACAGAACAAAAAGTCATAACGATTTGAAATAAATAATTACTCAAATAGTCATAACTTTTTAAACTAGTTTGATACATAGATTTATCTTTTAAATTACTTATTAATTTTTGAAATATTAATAATTAAATAAATAATTAGGTATAACATAAAGCAATATAGTTATGTACAATTTGTTTTGTCATAAAACAATTGTTTTTTTATCATATAAGCTAATTCAGATAAAAATAAATCTAATTTAATAATTTTTAAAAATTAATAAGTAAGAGATTTAAAAAATAAATTTGTTTGTTGATCAATTCAAATAGTTAAGATTATTAGAATAATTATCTATTTCAAATCGTTTTGACATTTTGTTTAATCATAAAATAATTGTTTCAGTTCATACAAGCTTATTTGAAAGAAAATAATACTAATTTATTAACTTTTGAAAGATTAATAAGCAGGATATTTGAAAAACTAAATTTGTTTACTGAACAAGTTCAAATAGTTATGACTATTTGAACAATTATCTATCTAAAATCGTGAATTTTTGTTTTGTCATAAAACAATTGTTTTAGTTCACAAAAGTTTATCCAAAATAAAATAATACTACTTTTCTTAATATTTTGAAAATTAAGAGATTTAAAAAATAAATCAGTTTACTGACTTAGTTTAAATAATTATGACAATTTGAACAATTATCTATTTCAAGTCGTTATTACCTTTCATTTGTCATAAAACAACTATTTTTGAATGTTTAAGTTTATCTATTTGAATTTGTTCCTATAATATTTTATAAATATTTAAAATATTATATGTTTAAATTATTTGAAATAAATTCTATTTATTGATAATAAATAGTCTATTTTGTTACAAATTAATTCAATTATTATTATTTGTACAATAATTATTCAATAATTATTAATTATTTTATTCATAAGAATTTTTATAAATAATTTAAATATTATTTAAATATTAATAATACTAAATATTATAAATTTAGGAAATTTATAATAATTTAATTGCTTTAAAATATTAATTATTTTGTTAGTATATAATATGAATATATGTTATATTAGTAAATATTTAACTATTTACTTATTAATATTTGTATTAATATACATATTATTTTTAAATAATGAATAATTAATAATCATTATTAATTATAAATATGTTCAATTTAATACATTGATATATTAATTTAATAATAATATATCAATATTTAGTATAAATATTTATACTAATTAATAGTAATTAATTAATTACTATATTTGTAATCTTTATTTGGTAATAATAGTTAATAAAATATTAATAATAACTATTAACAAATAAATAATCAAGTATTTTTTTATTAAATTATAACAATTATTTGATTTATATCAACTATTATTAAATAAATAATAATATTAATTAGTTAATATATAAGATTAATTTAATAAAAAAATTACAAAAGAATAACTATTTTTTATCAATTATTACATAAATTTTATAATTTATTATTTGTAATTGTAATTTCTATATATTAATTAATTAATAAGTTCGATTAATATTAACAAATTAAAAAAAACTATTGACTTTTGTTAATAATGATTATTATTATTTAAATTAATTTCAGTAATTTAATAATTATTGATAATTAAAATATCAATGATTTAATTAGGTATTAAAATCAATATATTATATAAATATACAATATTTATTGCAAATGATATGTTCATTTTAATTCAATTAACAACATAAGATTATTATTTAGAATAGAATAAAATTAATTTATTAATATTTCAAAAATTTATAAGAGATTTAGAAAATAATTCTACTTAGGAAACCGTTCAAATAATTATACTATTTGCACAATTATCTATTTTAAATCATTATTACTTTTCATTTTGTCATAAAATAATTGTTTTATATTACTATAAATATTATTTTATATATAATATATAATAATTATATTATAAATTTTAAATTTAAATTAATACAATAATAATAATATTATTATTATTTATATTTAACTATTTAAACAAATATCTAATATAATTATAGAAATTATTTAATAATATTTAACTTTATAATAATTTTAATATTTATAAATATAACTTATATTTATAATATAAATTAATAAATTATATAATTAATTTATATGTATTTAATAATTTAATTAAATATATTAAATTACTTATTAATTTAAAATTTTATATATATTTATAATATCTTATTTAATTATAATTTAATTAAATAGTCATAATTAATAATTAATTATTATTAAAATTATAAAATAAATATTTATTAATAATATGTATTAATATATGAATTAATTATTAATTTAATATGCATAATTAACAATTTAAGAGTTTTACTTATTAATCAATTGTTAATACTTAATTATAATTATTAAATTAATATTATAAATTTATAATTTATAATTAATTAATTAAATTATACTAATTATTTAATGTAACTAAAATTATTAATATAATAATACTAATTTAATTAAACAAAAAGTCAAATTATATCTAATTTATAATAAATTAGATAACAAAATAATATAAAAATTATAATCTATTCAATAAATAATTATATTAATATAATTATTTAATTATTATTACTAATATTATTCCTAAATTTATTATCAGTAAACTAATACTTATTATTAATTAAAAAAAATTGAATTATAAATTATATTGATATTAATTATTATTAACATAATAATTATCATTATTAAACAAATTTAATTAAAAATATTATGATATTAAATTACTATAATATTCATTATTAATAAAACATAATATTACCTTTATATATTAATAATTATGTAATTACTATTACTAAAATATTAATTAATATTTAATTGAGTTAATAAATTAATAAAATAATTGAGTAATTATTAAAAATAATTTAATATTTTTAATTAATTTAATGATATTTATAATATATTAATATTTATACTAATAAATCATTATAATGTAAATTAATACTATAATTAATAATAATTATATTATTTAATAATTATTTCATAAATATTAACTAAACATTATAAGTTTTAAATTATTTTAATATAATTATTATATTATAATATTATTTTTTATAATATAGTATTAATAGTATTATAAATTATTAGTAAATAATATTAATGTATTAATACTTATATAAATAGATAATTTATTTAATAATGTAAATCTAATAGTCAAATATGTATATATATAATTATAATATTAATCGTTTTAAATTATTAAAATTATATTAATATTAATATTAATATAATTTAAGTACTGATATTAATTATTAAATAACTTGATAATAAATTAATTAATAATTTAATAATTATTTCTAAACAATTAAATAAATTTATATATATAATTATTATAATTTAAATCTCTTATATATAGTAACTTAATACTAATTTAATTAATTAGTATTATAATTATTACTAATATAATTAATTTTATAATATTATAATTAATGATATTTAAATAAATAATATTTTATATATAAACTTCTATTAATTTACAAGTAAATTGTTATTATTATATAATTAAGTAAATTATTAATACTTATAATTAAAACATGCTAATTAATAATATTAAATTATATTTTATTAATAAATATAATATTTACAAATTTAATATAACATTTAAATATTAGTTATTTAATAATTACTAATTATATGAAAAAATTATCCAAATATTATAATAAGTATAATAATATTAGTTATAAAACATTCAAATAGTTTTTAATAATCTCTTTAATAATAATTAATTTAAAAATTATTCTAATTTATTAAGCTAATAGTTAATTTATTTATATTACTTATTAATAATAAATATTAATTATTTATTATAAATATTAATTTATCATAAATATTAATAATTATTAATAATATTTAATTCAATTAATATAATATAAGTTTAAATTATTAAACTAAAAATATTTAATATTTTATAATATTAATAACTTTATTAATCATTTCTATTATAATTATTAATAAAGTTTATCCAAAATAAAATAACTATTTTATTATAATATTATAATATATTTATTATAATGTACTAATAAATATTTATACTTATGAATATATATTAGTACTATTATTTGAATAGTTTAAATAAATATAATAATTTAAAATAATTTAAATAAATTAGGACATCTAAGTGACAATTGTACAATTATTTATTTGAATAATTATACTTAATATTGATTTTTTGTAATTAAATTATTAATTAAATATGAAGTTATAAAAAGAGTTTAATTATTAAATTAGTTATATAATTAACACTAAATAATTAATAATAATTTAATTACAAATAATAATATCAATTATATTAAATTATTAAATATAAAATTTAATAATAAGCTATTATTATTAATAATAATTTATTATAAAATAAAAAAATTATATGTAAACAGATTTATTTTATTATTTAATATATTTATTGTTAATTAAATATTACTAAATCTTATAAAATTATGAATAATAATTATCTGATAAGAATTATTAAGCAGATTAATATTAAATATAGTATAAGATAATTACACTATCAATTCAATAGACTATTCACATAAACATTTAATTATATTTCTATCCTTAACAATGTTCATAAAGTATGCAATCATAAAATAATTATTAGTATAATTATTTTATATTAATAAAAAAATACATAATTAAATATAGTTTTAACACGACTAGTTGTCATAATCGTTATGACATACCTAGTCAAATTACATGCATAACAAGCTTATTCATCAACATTATTATAATTATAATTACCTATTATAATTATGTTAATTGTTAAACAATAAAATATGATATAAATACTATATTAATAAATAAGCAATTGTTTATTAAATGATGGTTATATTAACACATTTAGTTTAAATTTTAAACTATTAAAAAATTAATAATATCAACAATACTAATATGATTATAATATAAAATATTATTATTATTTATTAAAATAATTATAATTTTAATAAAATTAAATCAAATATACAATTGTTAAATTAAATTAATATTTTATATTACAAATAAATAATATAAAATTATTAATTATTAATTATAGTATTATATACTACTATAATTATATAATACTGAACATATAAATTATTATAATAAGATTATTTAATTAAAAAATTAATATTTAATAATAAAAATATTAAATTAGTATAATTAACCTAAAACTAATAATAATTCATTCAATATATAATATAATTAATATTATTTTATTAGATTAATTATAAATATAATTAAATTATAATAATGGTATATAATTCAATATTATATATATTATTTTAAATAATATATGATTTATTTATATAAATTATTATATAATTATTAATAGTTCAAATGGTTATAAAATAATATATTCTTTATTTTAAATAAGTTTTAATTATTATAATATTTAAATTATATTAAATATTAATATATAATAATTTATTATATTATAGTTTATAAATAAATACTTTATTAATAATAGTTATATTTTAAATAATAAACTATTTTTATTCATTTTATATAATATAGCAATTAGATTTATTTTTTAATTTTCTTGGTTATTAAGTTTCAAAATATTATTAAATTAGTATTATTTTATTCTAAATAAAATAGTATGAACAGAATCAATTGTTTGATGATAAAATAAAAGGTTATAACGATTTGAAATAAATAATTATTGAAATAGTCAAAACTATTTGAAATAGTTTGGTAAGCAGATTTTCTTTTTAAATCTCTTATAGATTTATTTTTTAAATATTAATAAAATAATATTGTTTTATTTCAAACAAACTTATATTAACAAAAATAATTGTTTTATGACAAAACAAATCTTTAAATATTTTTACTTTAAAATAGATTTTAAATTAAATATTTAATTTTTAAATTAAACAAATTTAAACTTAAATTAGAATAATATTCAAATAGTTATGAATATTTGAATTATAAGATTTCAAATATAAAAAATTAATAACTAAGAGATCTAAAAGGTAATATTTTCTAATTATTTAGCTATTGTTTTATGACGACTCAATTAAAAAACTTTTAATAAGTTTAAACTACAAAAGGTATAATTCAAATTTATTAACAAATTATTAGTTTAAATATTATTATTTATGAAATTAATAAATTTCAATTGGTATTAATTAATAAATAGTATGATTAATAAATTTATTTTATAAAATTCTTATTATTTTTGAAATATATTAATAAATTAATATTATTTTATTTCAACAAACTATATATGAACATAATTCAGTTTATTTACACAAAATAATTCTGATTTAAAATTGAATAATTATATTCATATATCTTAATATTTAAATATTTGTAAACAATTTATATTATAATCTATAGTTATTTAAATTTCATAATATTACTTAATTTAGTATTATTTTATTATCGAAAGCTTGTATAATAATAATAATTGAATTTAAATTATACATAACTATATGATTTGATTCGATTATAAATTTATTTTTAAAATTTTACATATTAATTTTCTAAATATTAATAATATATTATTTTTATTTTAATAGGCTTGTATGATGAAAAACAATTGTTTTATGACAAAAAAAAAGTTTAAGATTGAAATAGATAATTGTTAAATGGTCATAAATATTTAAACTGATTCGATAAACTGATTTATTTTTAAATCTTAATTTTATCAATTTTTATAATTATAATAATAATATTATTTATTTCAATAAGCTTATTGAACTAAAACAATTGTTTTATAATAAAATTAATATAACAATTATAAATAGATAATTATTCAAATATCATAATATTTGAACTTGTTCAGTAAAAACATTATTTTTTTTTAATTTCTTAATTATTATCTTTAAAGTTATAAATTAGTATTAATTTATTTTCGAATAAGCTTGTATGAATGAAGTATTTTTTTATGACTAAAAATTGTCAAATATATTTGATAATAGATAATATTTAATAAATTTATATATTAATTATTTTAAATATAAATATATTAATTAATATAACTTTATTATTAATATTAATTTTAATTATTTGATAGTATATTTACTTTAATGTAAATCTTAATATTTAATATATTATAATCTAAGCAACAATTAATTAATTACATTTTAAACTATATAGTTAATTAAAATATAATCAAGCTAAGCAATTGATGCATTTAATATTAGATAAAAATATTAAATATACTTTTTTAATAATATTTTAAACCGGTTATAAATATATATTATTCTATCAAATAATTAATATTATTTAAATTATTTAAATTGAATTATTAATCTAGTTATATAATCCTAATTAGATTTATTTAATTAAATTAAATTATTTAAATAAATAATAAACAATTTTAAATTAGTTTAATATCCAATTGTATTAGTATCAATTATAATATAACTATTATCTATCTTAATTTATTTAAAAATTATATTTAAATAATAGTTATGACTATTTGGACAATATTAATTTATGAGAACATTAATTTTTTTATTGTATTATCTAATAATTTAATTAGATAATATATAACTATTATATTTATATTTAATATTTTAGTTCAATTATCTAAACTTATATTAATTGAATAAAAATTATTTTAAGATTTAAAATATTAAATATGTTATTAATATAATATTTAATAATTAAATAGTTAATAATATATTAAATTTTAATATATTTATTATTATAATAATAATATCCTTATAATTGATAACAAAAGTATCAATATTGATTATTAATAAATTGATTCTAGATTGAAAAATATTAGAAACTAATTGTCATAACGTATATTATAAGCTTGTATGATTAGAAACAATTTTTTTATGACAAAACAAAGATCATAGCAATTTGATATTGATATTTGTTCAAATGGTTTTAACTATTTGAATCATTATTAATTATTAATTAATTAAATTAATAATAAAATTGTTAATTAAAATAGCTAATTTATAATAAATCAAATTTTCTATGACTACTATTGCTCATTTAAACAAATTTTAATATTAATTATAATTAGCTATTTTATTATATAATTTATATTATTAATTCCAAATAATCTTATTTAAACTTTAAATTATTTTTTATAACTTATTTGTTATTAATTTTAATTTATTTACAAAATCAGTTCAAATAGTTATTACTATATGAACAATTATCTATCTCAAATCATTATGATCTTTGTTTTGTTATAAAACAATTGTTTCTATTCATATAAGCTTATTCGAAGTAAAATATTGCTAAACTAATAATATTTTAAAAATTAATAAGTAAGAGATTTAAAAAATCAATGTGTTTACTGAACAAATTCAAATGTTAAGACTATTATATTTATTATATAATCAATGACACCTTAGTAAACAATACTAGAAATATTGTAATAATTAATTAATATAATAGATTTTATTTAAATACCTATTAAATTTTGATTAATTTAATTGCATTAATTATTATAATATAATTAAATATATTAACTTATATTTAAATAGTTATAACCTTAAATAAAATTTGTTTACAATTAATTTATTTAAATATAAATATTATAATAATTAAATCTAATTATACAAAATAAATTATTTTATATTCGAGATTGTTAAAAATTGATTATATTATATTTAATTAAGATATATTAATAAATTAAATATGATCACATTTATTTCAAATATAATTAATTATAATATATTAACACTATTAATAGCTATCCCCAGATTTATAATAATATATCCAATTAAAAATATTATTAATATTATTATAAATAACTTATAATTTAATATTATTATAATCATATTCAATTAGATTTGTGTATTAGTTATTTGAAAATCAGTAATCAAATAGTTAATAATCAATTTATTAAGTTATAAATAAATTTAATTATTTATATTAATATTAACTAATAAATTTAATTAATTATAATTATTATATTTAATAATATAACAATAGTTAAATTATATTTAATTAATTAATAATATTAATATAATTATAATATGCTGCTTAAAGTACATTTAAATATATATAATTTTATTTATTAACAATTAGTTATAATTAAGATATATAACAAATATATCTTAATATAGTTATATCTAATTATTTACAATTATAATATTAAGCTTGTTTGATAATCTATTAATTATCAATTATTAATAGTATATTAGACTATTAGTTATTATTAACATTTTATTAATTATAATTAATTATAATTATATATAATTGATTAAATAAATATAATTTATTATTTTACTAATTACTAAAATTAAGATACAATTTTAAATAATTTTAATATAATAATTAATTAGTAATATTATTATTAAAAATAATCTTGATTTATGTGTTATATTAATATTATAAAATAATATTAAATCTAAGGGGTTATACATAATTAATAAAATTATTAATAGGTATGAATAAATAATTAAATTTATTTGTATTAATTATCCCTTTAGATTTAATATTATTAATTGTTCTTTTAATATATTATTAATATTAATTTAATTAATTTAAGTAATAAATTTATAACAATTAATATAATCAAATATTTGTACTAATTATTTAAATGTAATTAATAAAGATTAATTATAGTTTATAGTTAATATTAAAATCTTAATATTATTAGTTAAAACAGATAACCATTAATATAATAATTGAATAATAATGTATCAATTAATAGTTAATATTATTATTAAAATCTTATAATAAATTATTAGTTTATTATATATTAATAAATAATATATAAGATTATTATTAGTAATAATAATATAATATTATTATTAATTATTAACTAATCGATTTGTAATATTTTATGAATAGTCATAACTATAATAAATGATTAACTATTATAATTAAAATAGTTATAAATATTTTGACAATAGTTTATTTAATAATTATAAAATAGTTATTAATAATTAATAATTGTTTATTTCAAATTTATTATCATTTTAAATTAATAGAGTCCTATTAACATTAATAATAATGTTATTATTAATTAATAATAAATTATAAGTTATAATTATATATAATATTATTTAAATTAATTATTATACTTGTTTTTATTATATTAAGCTAATATAATATTATTTGAACATTATTAAGTTATTATTAATAAAAAATAACTATATAGTTATTAGATTAATACTATTATATAATATATATATATATATTATAACTAAGTTATAATGATATTGTTTATCAAATATTATAGTTTTATATTGTTAGTATTGGATTCATATAATCTCCAATAATAACTAATTATACATATAATAATATTATTTGAAATAGTTATATATAATATTTATTACTTATAAACTATAATATATTAATAATTATTATATATTATTCATTAATTTTATAAATTTATTATCTAATCATTTATTAAATTAAAATAATTTATTTATAACAATTATAAATAATTTAATCACATTAAACAATTACTATTATATATTATTTATAATTATAATTTTGTTATAATGTATTATTAATCATAACATATACACTATAATTAACTATTAACTATTTCAACTAATTATACTAATTATTAATAATTATATTAATTTTAATAATTTTTAAATTATTAAGTATATAATAATTATAGTAAAATTATTAGTTATTATAAAATAACTAATATATATTAATTATTAGTAAACCCAATAGTTATATAATATTATAAATATTAATAAAGATAAAATCTTAAATAAAGATTATAAATTATAATCTAATTTTAATTTAATTATTAAATTAAATTGTATCAAATTAGATATAACTATTAATTATAAATTTGAGATTAATAAATTATTATAAGTACTATAATAATTAATATTTATTACATATTTTAATTAATTACAAATTATCTAATAACTTTATATTAACTAAAATTTATAATTATTAAATAATATTATAATAAACTATTATTATAATTGATAATTATTAAATTATAAATCATTTTAATAATTATAGTTTTCATAAATTATTTATTAAAGTACTATAATATTCATTGTTAATATTATAATTATTTCTAATATATTATAAATATATATAATAATATTATATAATTATATAGTATAAATTATATTATACTAAATTATTAAATATTATTATAATTATTATTATTTAATTAATTACTAATACTAATAATACTATTATATAATCATTATAATTATAATAATATTATTTATCTAATAATACTATTTTATAATTTAATTATTAATTTATAATTCAAATAATTGTTAATTGTTAATATAATTTATTATAATTTATAATGAATAATAATAACTATATAATATATATGTCAATTTATAAAATTGATTATAATTATAATCTATATTAATTTAAATTAACAAAAAATGAAAATACTTATACTTATATTAAAATTTAATATTAGTAAAAAATAATTTATAATTATAATTAATTAATTAGGTAGTATTATAATTAAATAATCTTAATTATAATTCAATTTGTAACAATTAGTATTACAAAACATTATCTTTAATTATAATAATTAAATTATAAAATTTAATTAATCATAATAATTATTAAGTTAAAATAAGTTAACTCAATGATGTTAATATTGATTATAATATTAATCAGTTTAAAATCTATTATAATATTAAAATATAATATTTTAATTGCTAATACAATATAATTTAGTATAATATAATTTTATATAAGACTACATTTATTATAATAATTTAATTATTATATACACTATTATTACTAATTAATATTAATTCTTATTAATAATAATATTATTAATTATGAATAATACTAATTTTAAATTATCTTATTAATATAATTATTTTATAATTAGATTAAAATAATACTAATTTAATAATATCTCAAAAATTAATAAGAGATTTAAGAAATAAATTATTATAAGTATAATATATATTTATTATCAATTTTATAAGTAATTATAATTGAACTATTAATATTATATTAGTAAATTAGTGTTTATTAATTATTATAATAATTAAGTATATTATTATTTAATCTATTTTATAATTAAGTTATAATTAATTAAATATGATTATATTGGAAATATTAATAATAATTAAAATTATTACTTATATTTTGACTATTATTTATTATTATAAATAATATTATTACTATTATAATAATAATTAATAATATTATTATTTAAACTAATAATTTATAATTAAATTATTATTTATATATTATTTATAATTATATTATAAATAGATTAAATAGGTTCATCAATAATAGTTATATATATTAAATATAATATAATTTAGTTATGTTAATATATTATTAATAATTATTTATTATATAATTAAATCACAGTTATTATATAATAACTATAATTTATAATAATAATTAATAATTTATATATTATTTAAAATTAATTTATATAAATAATTAAATAGTATATACAAGTCATTAAATAATAAATATTTTGTTAAATATAAATTATTAATTATATATAAATAATAAATTTAATTATAATTTAAATATAATAAGTTTATAATATATTAATATTATAATATAAGTATTATTATTAAATAATTTATCATATAACTTTAACTATTATATGATATATAGTTTATAATTATTTTTAATTATAAAAATAATTAATAGTTGTTTATAGTTTATAAAATAATTATTATAACTATAGTATTCTAATTGTTTATTATAATATTTTATAATATATGTATTGTTAATAATACAAGTATAACTAGAAATATTAACTAATAAGTTATTCATAAAACTAATTATAATTATAACTAATTATTAATTAAATATTTTAATTATATTATTAATAAATCATAATATATTGTTAACCTTGAATTGATCCTTATTTTGAAATGACAAAACATTAAACTAAATAAGCTTGATCAAGATTTTAAAAAAGATTTATTTAATACATGTTCTTAAGTTTTATATTTTGGTACTAAATAAATAATATGATTTTCAAAGTTTAAACAAACCTTTCTTGGTTTCATATTTCTCAAACCAAATCATCTTTAAAGATTATTTATTTGAATTTAAATGAATTGTTTTTAAAGTGAATTTATTCATTTTGGACTTAATACAATTTTGACAATATTGGTTTTAAGAAATAGATTAACATAAGAAAGTTGTTTTACAAGAACAAAGTTTTTCGACATTGAAATTATTTTATTTTTCTGTATTAATTCACAAAGTTTTAATATTTGAATTTTATATGATTGGAAAGCTCTTTGAGTCTACTTTCTAATGGATTAAACAAAATCAAAATCCAAACTTTCTAAGAAAAGATTTTGAATTTTTAGTAACACTCTACGGTTGCAAAAAAGATTGCACAAGGGGTAAATTTGAAAATTCACTATAATTCATACTCAATGAATTAGGTAATGAATTTTATATGGATAGAAAGCCCTTTAAGTCTAGTTTCTACATATTTAAACGATTTGTGATTTGGATTTGTATAACTCAAGATATGATCAAATTAGTGAGTAGAATGCAAAACAGGAGACAACCACCCAGCCATTAACAAGATCGATCCCCTCATGGAAGGGATCAATCAAATCATGTTTTTTAAGCATGAAATAGCATAAAACTTGAACCAATTGATCCCTCAAGGAAAGGATCGATCAGGTCTAGGTAGAATCACACCAATGGCTACTTCTTCAATTTTTTTTATAAATTGGGCACTCCAACACACCAAGAAGATTGATGAATCAAGAGAGCAAAAACCAATAAGCCATATTTTCATTCTCTTAAAGAATCAAGAGTTTTTAGACCTTCAAAGTCCATATCTTTGTATTTATTGTATCCAAATTATATTTGTTATTCATTCATCATTTTCTTATACTTAAACTTAGCAAACACTTAGCCTTAGAGAAGTTGTTCTATTGTTTGCCAAAATTACTTTGATATACAAAGGTGAAAGAGAACAAGAGGTGAGGTCCATGCTTGAGAGCTTTGTATTGAGATTTGGGATAAAAATACTACAAAGGGTAGAGGTTTCTATCTTAAGCCTTAGAAGAAAAGATAGGTTGCTATTTTTGAATTTCAAGAATAATGGATTGAAGCCTTGGTGTGGACAACTAAGAAGAGAGGACGTTAGGTACCTATGTGGAGAAAGATGAACCTCTATAAAATCATTTTTGTTTTGATTTCTCTATCCCATCTTCGGTACAATTTATTGTTGTTTATATTTGATTTTTAGGTTCATTAATTGTTTATTGGTTTGCATTACACTTTCCATTCAAAAGTGCTTATTTGTTTTTAATTTTCCATTTAACTGATATTGAAATCATTTGTTTGGAAGATTTGGAGATATCCAATTCACCCCCTTCTTGGATCACCATCTCACCTAAAAAGCTAAAATATATTATATTATAATTAATATTTTATAATATAAATTACAAATTAATTATAAAATATTAATTAATAATAATTAATTATTATCATAATATATTATATTATTCTAGTCATACTATAAATTGTTACTTATAATTTATATTAAACTATAAATTATATAATATTATATTATACTGTAAATCAAATATTATAAATTATTAATAAATACAACTATTATAGTTAATATTACCAAATAATAATATTAATTATTAGTATTTAAATTAATAATATAATTTATTATATTACTAGATTTATTGTTGGATTATACAATTAAATTACTATATAATATAAATATATTAGTAACAAATAAAATATAATTATTATTAATAAATATTATTAATAAATTAATAAAATATTATTTTATAAAGTAGTATTATCGATTATTACTTATTAAATAGTTTATCGTTATCGAAATTACAGAACTAGTTAAGCTAATCATGTGAAATATTTATATTAATAGATATAATAATATATTAGTATTAATAATTAATAAAAAAGTCTTTATTATAACTTATAAAATTTATATTTGAATAAATTAATTTTCAAGATATTAATAAATATATATTATAATTATAAGTAATTATAAGTAATAATTATAAATTAATAATTATTACTATACTAATTTATCTAATAATTATTTATTAATTATAATTATTATAATTATAATAACAATATTTAATTATTTATTAATAATATATTAGTAATAATTAAATATTAGTATATTATATAATTAATATAATTATAATTTTATATTCATTAATATAAAAGTTTTATTTTAGTAATTATTATCATTATAATAATAAATAGTTATTTATTTGGATATTATTATTAATTAGTATAATTATAATTAATTATATAATTATTTAAATCATAAATATACTAAATAATAATTACATTTAACTTATATTATGATTTATAATTAATATAATAACTAATACTAATAAATTTATAAACTTTAATTTATAAATTTAATATAATTGATAGTTAATTAATTATAAAATTAATTATATTATATTAATGTATAAACTAATTATTTTATATATTATTATTAAACTAATATCTAATTAATTATTATTAAGTTTTATATATTATTACTAAACTAATATCTAATTAACTATTATTAAGTATTGTTAATTTTTTATAATTAATATAATTATTAATTGCTAATTAATATTAGTTATTAAAATTCAATATTATTATTAATAATTAATTAATTATTTAATAATTATATAATATAATTTGTTAATATTTACATAATATAGTAAATAATAGTATTATTTATAATACATTTAATAAGTTTTATAAATATTAATTAATTATATAATATCTATAAATTTTAATATTAATATTGAATATATTTAAATAAATATTAATATTTATTTATAATAAATTATTTAATAATTTATATTCTAACATTTTAATTATTTAATAAAATAATATGTTTATAATTATTTATTATATACTTTATAATTTCTAATAATAAAATCAAATTTGACTCATAAAATAATAATTATAATACCAACTAGTATATAACTATTTTTATAATTTGTATAATTTTAATACATATATAATAATATATAATATAATATTTATTATATTATATATTAATTAACTTAAATATAAGTTATAATAATTATTATTATAATTAAATATTGATATTTATTATAATATCAATTTCTTATATTAATTAAAATTAAAATTATATAATTTATATGTATGATTGATTTTACATATTCATAATGTTTTAATATATAATTATAATTACTTTAAATTAATTATTTATAAATTAATTATAATAATAGTTATAATTAGTACCATAATTATTTGAACTAATTTCACAAATAAATTCACTTTTTAAGTCACTTACTTATTAATTTTTGGAATATTAATAAATTAGAATTATTTTATTTTGAATAAGCTTGTATGAACTGAAACAATTATTTTATGACAAAACATCATAATGATTTTAAATGGACAATCATTCAAATAGTCGTAACTATTTGAATTTGCTTGATAAACAAATTTATTTTTTTAAACTCCTGCTTATTAAATTCTTTTCATTTTGGATAAACTTTTATGAATTGAAATAATTGTTTTATGTCAAAACAAAAGGTCATAAAGATTTTATAAAAATAATTGATCAAATAGTCATAACTTTTTAAACTTGTATTAAATTAATAATTAATAATATAAATTATTCTTAATAATTTAATTATATTATTATAAAATATAAAAATATATATTTTTAATAAGTTTTATTAAATATTCTATTATAATATAAAATATTATAATAAATTAGTATTTATGAAATTTTGTTATATTACTATAATACTAAAATTTAAATTGACCCGACACATTCATAATTTAACTAGTATCTTATATTTATATACTAATATTATAAGCAATTATTATAATAATTTATTATTTAATTTATTATTATATTATATATTATATAATAAATGTTAATTATTTAATTTTAGTTAGAATAAAATAATACTAATTTAATAATATTTTGAAAATTAATAAGTAAGAGATTTAAAAAATAAATTTGTTTACTAAATCAGTTCAAATGGTTAAATTTATTATAATAATTATCTATTTCATATCATTTTGATCTTTTATTTAGTCATAAAACAATTGTTTCAGTTTATACAAGCTTATTCATAATAAATTAATGCTAACTTATTAACATTTGGCAAATTAATATGAAAGAGATTTAAAAATATTTATTTTATCTTTGATTAATTTTTACGATATTAATATTTTCAATATTTTAAATTTTAACAATTGCAGAATAGGCAATTTTTAACAATTATTCATATTAATATTTATTATTAATATGATAAGCTTATATAAGATTTAAGGATATAAATCCTTACTTATTAAATAATTAATTAATAAAAATATAATAAATTTATTATTAATTTATTGTATTAATATTTATAATAATATTATCCAAATATTATACATTTAAATAACTAATAATTAAATGATAGTAAATATTAATAATATTATTAATGTATTAAAAATAGATAACCATTAATATTAAACTTTTTAATTATAATTTTTTATTAACATTTAAATTATATGTAATTAAATTAATTAAACTTTTGAAATTACTATTTGATTTAATTATATAAATAAATTAGATTTAATATTTAAAATTAATATATATTATAGTATTAAATACTATATAACTATTTAATAATATTGATTATTTTTAAAATTAAATATTAAAAATCATAAATTGTTTATATTCATACCAATTCTAATAATTATGACTATTTGAACAATTATCCATTTCAAATCATTATGACTTTTTGTTTTGTCATAAAACAAATGTTTTAGTTCATATAAGTTTGTTTGGAATAAAATAATACTAATCTATTAATATTTCAAAAATTACTAAGAGATTTAAAAAATAAATCTTTTTATCAAACCAATTCAAATAGTTATGACTATTTGAGTAATTATTTATTTCAAATCGTTATTACTTTTTGTTCTATTATAAACAATAGTTTCTATTCATACAAGCTTATTCAGATTAACATAATACTAATTTATTAATATTTTGACAATTAATAAGTAAAAAATTTTAAAAATAAATATGTTTACTAAACTAGATCAAATAGTTATGACTATTTATTTTCAAATAATTTAAACAATTGTTTAAATTAATTATTATTTGTAATTTATAATATAAATTAATAATTAACAAATACCTAAAAGTCAATTATTGTTTTAAATACCTACTGTTTGCTCAAGAAAATAATTTGTTAACAAATATTAGATAATATTTAAAATGATTTATTGTATAATAAATATTTGTTAACAAATTTAACAATTACCATTATATTAATTAACAATATTATAACATTTTATCATAATAAGTAATTAAATTATTAATTAATAACAATTATTAATTATTATTATTATAAATATATTATTCAATATATTAATAAATTATATACTTAATTATTATTTAGTAATTTAATATCATAATATATTAGATACAATATATTTATTATGAATAATTTTATATATTGAATTGAATTATAATAAATAATTCAATTATGAAATATTAATAAATTCATAATTTTATAATTATAATAATATTAAATTATTATTATAACTTATAATAAAATAACTTAATTACTGTTAATAATTAAATTAAAATTTAAATATAATTATATCAAATAATTTTAATTATAACCTATAATTAATTATAATATTAATAGTTAATAGTTAATAGTTATTATTAATATTTTATTAATTATTATTGTCAAACAATTATCGTTATGTTATTTAATTATTAATATATATGTCAAATTAAATTATATAATAAATAATTATTATATAATATATAATATAAAATTATAATTACATATTATAATAATTAATATGATTCATAAATATTATTAATAATATTTAATTATAATAATGTATTAAATTATTACATGATACTATATAAATTAATTATTATAATAAATAGTAATAATATTATAAATATTAACTAATATATGACTATTAGTTTAAAATTGAAATTATATTAATATATTAAATTATAATAGCCAAATTGATAATTATACTATATAATTACTAAATAAAGATTAAAAATAATATTGTAATTTATAAGCCAAGTTATTTTAATTGTTTTTATTATCATTTTCAGATTTTTATATTATATCCATCCCCGTACCTATACTAAAAGGATATTTTAAATTTATCTTATCTTTGAAGGTATTTAATCGGTGTGAGTAATTTTCATACCCATAATTTTTAAAAGAAATAATAAATAAAATTTATTTTTTTTATTTTTATCTTGTATAGTTAGATAATTTAATAAATATATATTTTTCAATAACAATATATTAATTCTAATTAATTTAAAATAATAATTTATATTATTTAATAAAAAATCTATATATTAAATATATATAAAAATATACGTAGGGTATGAGTACAGATACGAGGTGGGTACATTATTATCCGTCTCCATTTTCGTATCTAATAAAAATTTAAAATCATATCCATTCTTATCCTCATATCATTAAACTTATCATTATAAGTTTAAATAACAATTTATTATTTATAAATAATATTGTAAATAACATAAAATAAACCAACTATAAATTAATGATAAGTTTTGACTTATATAGTTGATTAATTAAATATAATAACATTAAAATTATTATATAGATATTATAGTATAAATATTAATTTATTAGTAATAATAACATAAAAATTAATAAAAATTATTAATAGTTAACATTGGAAAATATTGAAATTATTTTATATTAATATCATAATAAACTTTTCACATTTTGTAACTGGATATAGTATTATTTTATTATTATTTTGAATAATAATAATTATTACATAATTATTTTAACTAATTCAGTAAACAGATTCATTTTTTAAATTTCTTATGTATTAATTTAGGTAATATTAATATTTAGTATTATTTTTTTCGTCTAAGCTTGTATTAATTGAAACAATTATTTTATGATAAATCAAAAGGTTATAAAGATTTTAAATAGACAATTGTTAAAATAGCAATAACTATTTGAACTTGTTTGGTAAACAAATTTTTTTTAAAATTTAATCTTTAAATAAATTTATATATACAAACTAAATTAAAATAAATAATTATAAATTAAATTAATTATATAATTATAATTCAATTAATTATAATTAAAATAAAATTGATAAATATTATCAATTTAAAATTAATATATTGATTTATTATATATAAATAATATATAAGTATTACAAAAGATTAATTATTTAATCTATAATAATATAATTAATTGTTTTTACAAAATAATTATCTAATTATTATTAATTATTAATTAATATATAATCTGTTTACCAAACAAGTTCAAATAGTTATTCGAATTATTAATATTATATAATATAAATAAAATAATAATTTATTTAAATAATAATTCATTATTAATAAATTATTTATTTTAAATATTTTTTTATTTAATTTTATAATCAATTTAAAATATATTAATAGATAATTAAATATAATACAAGCTATTTCTATTAATTTATTTTGGATGATTTAAATAAGTCAAAACTATTGCAATTATTTAAATTAAAAATAAAGAATTAAGTCATTAATTAATTAAATATAAAACTAAATAATTATATTATTATAAATATATTATTATCTTAATATTAATAAAGTATTAATTAGTATTTAATTGTAATTATTTAAATTTATTATATAGTAATTATATAATAATAATATTAGGATAATTTTAATTATTATCATAATACTAATTTTAATCTATTATAATTTATTTAATAATTATAATTAATATTTTAATTTTTATTAAATAATAATTTATACATTTAAATAACTAATATTTAAATGTTCAAATAGTCATAATTATTTAAACTTGATCGATAAAAATATTCATTTTTTAATATTTCTTAATTTGTATGATAATTCAAATAATTATAAAACAATAATAATTCTTAATTTATAATTAAATTAGTAATTAAATATTACATTTAATTATTACTTAGTTTTTAACAAAAACTATTTATATTATTAATTATAATAATTAAATGTTTATTAATAACATTTTATTAATGTTAGATTAGTTTAATAACCGGTATTTAATAATATAAATACTATTAATAAGAATGCCTTATATATTTATAATTTTAAATATAAAGAGGGTACTAATTTAATTTAACAAAGGATTAGATTAAATCTTTTAATCATAACAATTAAAATAACTATAAATAAATTGATTATTAAAATTAATTAAAAGTTTAATAGATTTATATATAATATTAAATAATTATCCAAAATAATTAATTCAATTCAGTTAATTTTAATTAATTTTAATTATATAAATAATTTTAATTATTTTAAAATAATTTAAAAGAATTAAATTAATACTTTAAAGAATTATATATAATAAAATTAAATATACTATAACTGTAAGGTTGTACTATTTACTAATCAATTCAATAGTTAATTTAAATAGATTAATTGTATAGATTATATCAAATAGAATATTTTAATAATTAGTTATAACTAAATATAATATAAGAGATTTTTATATATAGTATAAATATATAATTCTATACTTCATATCAATTTATTAATTATTATATATAATAATAATTTTATATAATAGATTACTAAAAAATAAACTAAGTCAGTAAACTGATTTATTTTTTAAATCTCTTAATTTTTAAAATATTAAGAAAAGTAGTATTATTTTATTTTGGATAAACTTTTGTGAACTAAAACAATTGTTTTATGACAAAACAAAAATTCACAATGATTTTAAATAGATAATTGTTTAAATAGTCATAACTATTTGAACTTGTTTGGTAAACAAATTTAGTTTTTCCAATATCCTGCTTATTAATCTTTCAAAAGTTAATAAATTAGTATTATTTTCTTTCGAATAAGCTTGTATGAACTAAAATAATTATTTTATGATTAAACAAAATGTTAGAACAATTTGAAATAGATAATTATTCAATAATCTTAACTATTTGAACTGATCGACAAACACATTTATTTTTTAAATCTCTTATTAATTTTTAAAATATTATTAAAATTAGTATTATTTTTATCTGAATTAGCTTATGTGATAAAAAAAACAATTATTTTATGACAAAACAAAGATCATAACAATTTGATATTAATATTTGTTCAAATAGTCATTACTATTAGAATTGCTTTGAAAAATAGCTTTAGTTTTTAAATCTCTTGCTTAATAATTTTTGAAATATTAATAAAGTAGTATTATTTTATTTTAGATAATTTTTTATTAACTAAAACAATTGTTTTATGACAAAACAAAATGTCAAAATAATTTTAAATAGATAATTGTTTAAATAGTCATATCTATTTGAAAATGCTCAGTAAACAGATTTATTTTTTTAAATCTCTTGCTTTAATTTTCCGAATGTTAATAAATTAGTATTATTTTATTTCAAATAAGCTTGTATGAACGAAAATAATTCCTTATGACTAAACAAAAGGATAGAATGATTTGAAATAGATAATTATTCTGATAACCTTAACTATTTGAACTAGTTCAACTAACATATTTATTTTGTAAATCTCTTATTAATTTTTGAAATATTATTAAATTAGTATCATTTTAATCCAAATAAACTTGTATGAAAGGAAACAATTGTTGTATGACAAAATAAAGATCATTATGATTTGAGATAGATAATTGTTCAAATAGTCATAACTTATATTAATATAATTATTAAAATATATTTATTATACTAATAATATTATATTTAACTATAATACTATAAATTATTAAGATTTTAATAATGATTATTAGTATTATATTTATATTATAATACTATTATTCAATTTATATATATTATAATTATAATAATATTATTTATTATTTAAATATTTAAATATTTAAATATTTATTAATATTTTTAATTATATATTAAATTAAATTAGTTTAAATATTAATATATATTGTATTAATAAATATTAATAACAGGCTATTATAACATTAAATTTTATATTAAATACATATATTAAGGATAAATTAGGTTTATATTTAATTAATAAGATATTTGAATCTATTTAAATGTGAACTATTTCAAAACTTAATAAGGATTTAAAAAATAAATATGTTAGCCCGAACTAGTTCAAATAGTTAAAACTAATGAGAATAATTATCTATTCAAATCATTCTATTCTTTGTTTTAGTTAAAAATAATTATTTCAGGTTCATACAAGACTTATTTAACAATAAAATAATATTAATTTATTAACATTAAAAAATTAAAATAAGACGATATTAAAAAATAAATCTGTTTACTGAATAATTTCCAAATAGATATGACTATTTAAACAATTAATCTGTTTATTAAAATTATTTTGACATTTTATTTTGTCATAAACAATATTTCAGTTAATAAAAATTTATCTGAATAAAATAATACTACTTTATTAATATTTCAAAAATTATTAAGCAAGAGATTTAAAAACTAAAGCTATTTTTCAAAGCAGTTCTAATAGTTATGACTGTTTGAATAAATATTAATCTCAAATTGTTATGATCTTTGTTTTGTTATAAAACAATTGTTTTTTATCATATAAGCTGATTCACATAAAAATAATAATAATTTCATACTAATTTAAAAAATAAGTGTGTTTGCTAATCAATTCAAATAGTTAAGATTATTAGAATATTATCTATTTCAAATCGTTTTGACCTTTTGATTAATCATAAAATAATTGTTTCAATTCATACAAGCTTATTCAAAAGAAAATAATACTAATTTATTAACTTTTGAAAGATTAATAAGCAGGATATTTGAAAAACTAAATTTGTTTACCAAACAAGTTCAAATAGTTATGATTATTTGAACAATTATCTATTTAAAATCATTGTGAATTTTTGTTTTATCATAAAACAATTGTTTTAGTTCACAAAAGTTTATCCAAAATAAAATAATACTACTTTTCCTAATATTTTGAAAATTAAGAGATTTAAAAAATAAATCAGTTTACTAACTTAGTTTAAATAATTATGGTCATTTGAACAATTATCTATTTCAAATTGTTATTACCTTTCATTTTGTCATAAAATAATTATTTTTTAACATACAAGCTTATTTGAAATAAAATTGTTAGTACTTTTTGTTTTGTCATAAAACAATTATTTTTGAATGTATAAGTTTACCTGAAATAAAATAATACTAATTTATTAATATTTGAAGAATTAGTACGAGATTCAAAAAATAAATCTATTTACCGAATAAGTTCAAATAATTATGATTATTTGAACAATTATCTATTTCAAATTGTTATAATATTTTATTTTGTCATAAAATAATTATTTTTGTTCGTATAAATTTATTCAAAAAAAATAATACTAAATTAATAATATTCTAGAAATTCATAACTAAGAGATTTAAAAAGTAAATTTGTTTGTTGAACCAGTTTAAATAGTTAAGACTATATGAATAATTATCTATTTTAAATTGTTATGACCTTTTGTTTTGTTATAAAACAATTATTTCAGCTTATACAAGCTTATCGTAATAAAATAAAACTAATTTATTAATATTTGAAAAATTTATATGTAAGAGATTTAAAAAATAATTTTATTTATTGAATTAGTTTCAAATAATTATAACTATTTGAACAATTATATATTTCAATTTGTTATAACCTTTTATTTTGTCATAAAATAATACTAATCAAATAATATTTTGACAATTAATAACTAAGAGAATTAAAAATTAAATTTGTTTGCCAAACCACTTCAAATGGTTAAGGCTATATAAAAAATTTTCTATTTCAAAAACTTATGACATTTTATTTTATTGAAAAGCAATTTTTTTAGCTCTTACTAACTTATTTAGAATAAAATAAATTAACTGTATTAATATTTCAAAAATTAATAAGTAAGAGATTAAAAATATAATTTTGTTAGCCGAAGTAGTTTAAATAATTATGAATATTTGAACAATTTATCTATTTTAAATCACTATTACCTTTTGTCATAAAACAAATGTTTTTGTTCATATAAATTTGTTTAGAATAAAATAATATTAATTTATTAATATCTTGAAAATTATTAAGTAAGAGATTTAAAAGATAAATCTGTTTGTCAAATTAGTTCAATTAGTTATAACTATTAGAACAATTATTTATTTCAAATTGTTATGACTATTTGTTTCTATTCATAGAGTCTTATTCAGAATAAAGTAATGCTAATTCAAACTTAATAAGTAACGGATTTAGAAAATGTATCTGTTGGCCTGATTAGTGCAAATAGTCACGACCGCTTGAACAAATATCTATTTCAAATCATTATGATCTTTGTTTTGTCACAAAATAATTGTTTTTGTTCGTACAAGTTTATTTGAAATAACAAATTTCTAATTTATTAATATTCCAAAAATTTACAAGTAAGAGATTTAAAAAATAAATTTATTTACTGAACAAGTTCAAATAATTATGGTTATTTGAATAATTATCTATTTCAAATAGCTATGACCTTATGTTTTGTTATAAAACAATTTTTTCTATTCATACAAACTTATTTCAAATCTATTTACCGAATAAGTTTAAATAGTTATTACTATTTGAACAATTATTTATTTCAAATCATTATGACCTTTTGTTTTGTCATAAAATAATTATTTTTGTTCATAAAAGCTTATTCAGATTAAAATAATATTAATTTATTAATATTTCCATAATTAATAAGTAAAAGATTTAAAAAATAAATATGTTTATCAAATAAATTCAAATAGTAATAACTATTTAAATAATTATCTATTTCAAATTGTTTTAATCTTTTGTTTCGTTATAAAAAATTGTATCAATTTATATAGGCTTATTTGAAATAAAACAATACTAACTTATTAATATTCAAACAATTAATGAGTAAGAGATTTAAAAAATAAATCTATTTACTGAATAAGTTCAAATAGTTATGACTATTTGAACAATTATCTATTTTATATCATTAAGACCTTTTATTTTGTCATAAAATAATTGTTTACGTTTATACAAACTTATTTCGAATAAAATAATATAAATTTGTTAATATTCTAAGAATTAATAAGTAAAAATTTTAAAAATAAATCTATTTTCTAAACACGTTCTAATAGTTATGATTATTTAAACAATTATCTATTTCAAATCGTTATGACCTTTTTTTGTCATACACCAATTATTTCTATTCATAAAAGGTTTATTCAGAATAAAATAATATTAATTTATTAAATTTCAAAAAATTAATAACTTAAAGATTTAAAAAATAAATTTATTTATCGAATAAATTCAAATAGTTATGACTATTTATATAATTATTTTATTTCAAGTTATTGTGATATTTTGATTTTTCATAAAACAATAGTTTTTATTCATACAGGTTTATTCAAAATAAGATAATACTAATTTATTAATATTCTAAAAATTAATAAGTTAGAGATTTAAATAATAAATATATTTATCAAACAAGTTCAAATAATCATATCAATTTAAATTATTATATATTTCAAATCGTTAAGAGATTTTATTTTATCATAAAATAATTATTTTTATTCATACAAAATTATTCAAAATAAATCGCCACCACCATCCCATCCCCTTTCCTTTGCCAGCCGATCACCAACCCAACCCCACCGATTCCGAACTACCCCACTAGGAACAGCTCCCATCTCCCACCTACCCACCACCCACAGCCCTACCGAGATAGCCATCGAAACTGCCAAAAAATAAATAGCAACTGTCACAGCCAAAAACAGAAAATCAAAAAACCAAGCCAGCAAAGCCAAAAAAAAAGAAAAATGCAAACAACCACAGTCCTCTATTGAGGAATCCATCAGAAAAAAAAAAAAGAGAAAAGGGCCCGTTGAGGACGAAAAGGACAGAAAATAAAAAAACCAAGCCAGCAAAGCCAAAAAAAAAAAATGCAAACAACGACAGTCCTCTATTGAGGAATCCATCAGGAAAAAAAAAAAAAAAAGAAAGAGAAAAGGGCCCGTTGAGGACGAAAAGGACAGAAAATAAAAAAACCAAGCCAGCAAAGCCAAAAAAAAAAAATGCAAACAACGACAGTCCTCTATTGAGGAATCCATCAGGAAAAAAAAAAAAGAAAGAGAAAAGGGCCCGTTGAGGACGACAAGGGCTTTCGGTCATGGGATTTTTTTTTGTTTTTATGAGTGATTTGGGAGAGTATTTTTAAGATTTTGGAAAAGGAGAGAAAAGAGCTATTTTTTTGGGCGGTGGGAGCGACGGCGGTGTATGGAGGTCAGCAGTGGCCAGGAGACTTTTGGATGATCTGAACCGGTAGAAAGGAAGGATGGAAGGGGAGAAACAACATACTTTGGTTTCAGGACGACCGGATGGCAAGAAGAGGGTGAACGGCGGTTTAAAATTTCGGATTAAAGTTTCAGATCTAAGCTATTATGAGGTGATTTGAGAAAAACAGAGGCTGAATCTGAGACGAGAAGGAAGAGAGGAGTCCACGGCTGAAATTTTGGAGCCAACTGACGCCAAACAGCGGCAGTAACGGCGGCCGGGTCGGCTACCGTCGCCGGGATCTGGGTTAGGGGAGAGTGGCCGGGTGTGTCTTTTTGTGGAGAGAAAATGTTGCTGTTTGAAAGAGAAGAAGAATGAAATGATATAAAAAAAAAAAGTTTTGCATTTTATAGTATAGCAAAAAATGAAAAACACAGGTTTGATGCTCCTGACCCGAACCTCTTACAATGTTTGTATTTAGCAAAGTGATCAATGAATATGGAAATCCTAATAGCACATTTCTCTGATGATGTTGTAGATAAGGTATGTGCCTCTGACATTTTTATTATTTTAATCGATAGCATTTGTATAATAGATCTTTGTTATGGTCTGCAGCCAATTCAAGCTATTTACATAGATAAGATTAGTTCATATCTTTAGTTTGTGATAGTTATTTTGTTAACTCTGCCACTGTAAAATTTATTCTACAGTTTATACTCAGGCTGTTTTATATTGCAATTAGAGTTAGATTTTTTGCTTTTATTGGTGAGTTACAGTTATGAACTAACTTCTATCCCAAAAAGAAGGGAGAAAGAAAGAAAAGATGAAGATGAAAAAAAAAACAGTTTTTTGGTGGACAGTTATGATTATGTCAATTATCATTCATCCAAACCTAATTTTCCATGTGTCCATTTTAACTTTTTGACCATATAATTATAGATTCGTATGGAAACTCCATCTGGGATTAAGGACTCCATTCCTGCTTGGATCAAGTTCTCTGTTCAAGCACCAGGTGAAATCCCATACAACAGAATACAGTATGATCTGCCAGAAGAGGTATAGTTAGTGGCTGTTTGATCTTTTGGTTTTGTTGGAAAGATTAGATAACTTATTCTTTTTAAACTATAAGCAGCTAAAATATTTGGAGCTTGGGGAAAATCAGATATACAAACTAATGTTTATATGATAATTTTAAAATGGCTGCATGTGTGTGAAGATATATAGATAAAAGCATGCATGCACACAAATATGATTAATTGATTATATAAACAAATAATGAATTTCTTATTCATCTTAGTGTAGGTTGTTTTGATGAATGTCTTCCTTTATAACGTTAATATTAAGATCAATGCCCTTAAAGGTTTTTAAGAAAATAATTTTGATTGGTTCTTTTTCATATATGAAGTCAGTTTCTAAATTGTGTTCTCGCTTGCTCAAGTTTAATCAGTGCACAGCACGGTCAACTTAATTTAGTCTGTAATATGTGTCTTATCTCAAATTTTTGTACTCTCTAATCTGACTAATGATTTTTATATTGTAACAGGAAAAGTATGTATTCAAACACCCCCAGCCAAGAAGACCGAAATCACTTAAGTCTATGAATCACATGTTGGAATGAGTAGCATGGTATGGATCTTCCTTTCCCTTGCATGTAGCAAATTGTTATTCAACTCTTCTGTCTCTGTGCTGAATTGCATTTCCTTGGTTTATTTAATTGATTTATTTAATCTTAAAAGAGGAAACCTTAAGTTTGATAAAAAACTTCATTAAATGCTATCACGTGTGGGATGTTTCAACCCTTCCTATGAAGTGTTCTTGCAAGGTTTTGAGACCGAAAAGTAAAGCATGAGGTTTTATAAGACAATATATTTTACAGGAAAACTTAATCTTAGTATTTGTATTTAAACTATCAATTTTACCCCCCCCCCCAAAAAAAAAAAAGAAGGAAGATAGAGAGACATTTTGACTTGCATTGAACATCTTAAGAGCATCAAACAGTATAGCTGTCTGGAAAGGCCTGTAAATTTTGAAACGGAACTTTCCTGCATCCCATAGGCAGGGTGGCCTCTCTTAAAGAGAAAATCTGTCAAATTAAGCTAGCAAAAAGCCACGTAGGTGTATACGGCCTACTTTTTGTGTTCTTTGGTTAAAGGAAGTCCTTCCATTTGGATTATACTAAATAATGAGTATTACTTTAGTTAACGATAATTCAAATGCCAAACAGCTAGCGACTTGGATCTCTAGTAATTACTTTGTGTATAAAAATATCTTAAATAACAGTTTCAAATCAATAACATAGAAGTTGGTTTGATTGCATTTCATTATGATTCTTCACCCATTTCTAAAGCCCATTAAAAAGCCTAAATTTGCAATTAAACCAAAATTTATCTCTAGTTTTCGTCATACTGTCATTCAAAGAAAATTTGTCCCACAAACACCTTTAGTCTTTATCTTCCATGGTACACTTTGGTACGGTTAATCCATTTCCTAGTTTTCTTAATATTATCAACTCTAAGATGCAGGAGCCAATAATTAACACATATGCCAACTTTAGAGATGATGTGCTTCCCCGCATTAAAAGACTTGGATATAATGCTGTTCAAATCATGGTTATTCAGGAGCACTTGTATTATGCTAGATTTGGGTATTATCTCCATCAAAATATCAGCTCATCTTTATTTGTTGCTGTTTATGTTTGTTAACTTGTACTAAAATGTTATGTTTTGGATGTAAACATAAATATTTCTTCAGAATTTAGTTTTGGTTATGGAAACTAACCTCTTCTACTTTTAACAAGTTGCATTTAATATGTTGTAGGTATCATGTGACAAACTTCTTTGCACCAAGCAGCCATTTTGGAACCCCTGATGATCTTAAGTCACTGATAGATAGGGCTCACAAGTTGGGTCTACTTGTTCTTATGGATATTGTGCATAGGTAATAATTAGACTTGCAGGAGAATATCATTTCTAGAAACACACCCTTTAGCTTTATTTGCTGTTACAGTTTTTGTGCAAACGGTTTTTCCCAGCTTTTTTCATACCAAAAATAAAAATATAAACTCTTTTTCTTCTTTTTTTTCCTGCTTAGACTGTATGGTCATTCTTCTGGTAGACTTGATGCAAATATGGCTATGAGAATTTAGGCTGTTATTGGTCCTTATTCTTCCTATGTTTTCTCTAGTTGCTTTTGGCTTCCTAAATGGTTTCTAAAGAACAAACCTAAAAGGGAGAAAGCAAAGTAATAATTGTTTGAAAATATATATGATTAAATGCAATATAATTTGTAGTATAATTATTCTATTAAAAGAGAAATCATAGTATTTTGTTCTATAAGAGATTATATTTTTTATTTTTAATTCTTTTAAAGTATTATTGTCTTTTCTACCCATACGTACTTTCTGCTTCTGGAAGCAAAAAGCTAGTAGCAAAAACAACTACCAAATGGAATCTTACTGTATTGTTTACAATGAAAGTTTTTATCTTTTGCATGTCGTTAATGTTAAATTCTTTTCTAAGCTGTAGCAAATTTTTATTCAAGTATTTGCTCTGTTGCTTTGAGTGAGTAATCTTTGCTATAAGTCTCAATTAATTTTTTATTCTTTAGTTAAATTAAGTTATTACTTAATTATCCCATCCATCTTTGTATCTTACTAATGTTTGACTAATACAGCCATGCATCTAATAATGTGTTAGATGGATTGAACATGTTTGATGGAACCGATGCTCATTACTTCCACTCGAGGTCAAAGGGTCACCATTGGATGTGGGATTCTTTCCTTTTTAATTATGGTAGGTGGGAAGTATGTACTTCTACTGAAACTTCTCTTAAACAATAGCTTGTTGAAAGATTTTGGCTTCCTTCCATCCTATTGTGTGTAAATATTAATTTTTACTTGTTGCTTTAGGTACTAAGGTTTCTTCTTTCAAATGCAAGATGGTGGATGGACGAATACAAGTTTGATGGGTTCAGATTTGATGGTGTGACTTCAATGATGTACACCCATCATGGGTTGCAGGTAATATCTGAGTGAGTTTGCAAATTTTCTATTTTGCTTGGTGTTATATAATAAGTTACTTGCATGTTCAGATGTTAATTATCAAAGTTTTGACTTTATGTTATATAGAGAAGTAGAACTGATGTAACATTTGGTTCTTGTAAGTGGTGAAGCATCATTTCTCTATGTTTGTTTCTTAACTAAATTCTCTTGAGGACTAAAGGTTGTTAGTGTCATTGCATCATTATAATGTATTATCCCGGCTTAACCTTTGTTTTCTTGAACTTGCTGTAGGTAGCATTTACTGGAAACTACAATGAGTATTTCGGATAAGCAACTGATGTAGATGCTGTTGTTTATCTGATGCTGGTTAATCATATGATTCATGGGCTACATCCTGAGGCTGTCACCATTGGTTAGGATGTATGTTCTATAACTCTTCTTTGAGTCACATTGAGCATCCTTCGACTTATAATCATTTTTCTGTTCCAGAATTATGATGTCCGCTTTAAGTCTCCTGTCTCCTTTACAGCAACATTTGTTGCACTGGGTTGCGTAAATGGAATGGGGTTTCAATACTTTTTTACGTGATCCATGAGGATGCTAAGTGTAGAAATGGTTTTGAAAAAGTTTGCACACATGTACTTGTCTGTGCGTAAGCCTACCAAACATTTGTGTATTGTACATGTTTTTCTAATTCTCTACTGCTTCATCACTTCTCTTCATGCATCAATTGAATTCATATGCCATGAGTAAGTAGGTTACCCTGCTAGTTGTTAAGTGTTTTGATATTGTAGAATGAACTAAAGAATTGAAAAAAATGCTTGTTGTAAATTGAACTAATTTTTATTGTAAACCAAGAGTTATGGAAACATAGCAACTAAAGATGCCAAAAATGAAAATTCCAAAAACACTTGAAAGGAACAAACAAGAATCTCTAGAAATCTTAAAATATCCTTGCTTTTCACATATTTCATCTTTTGTACAAATAATTCACCTAAAGAGCTACTAGCACAATAAAAGGTAATTTATGTTTTACCCTTTAGAAATATTAGCATAGTAAGGAACATTTAATTGATAAAATGTTTATATTGGAGTGATTTAGTTGCAGATTTTCATATATTATTTACAAAAATAACATTCTTTATGTTCTGTGAATGTTGAAGAGGAAAAGAAACAATAGTTGAAGGTAGACTTCCACCATCTTAAATTGTCATCTATCATAATAATCAATTCTCCCCTGCTTTTCTCTTTGACTCTGACCCATGTGCTCTAAGATGTATGCCTCAAGAAACTGTAGTATTTTCTATACCAACTGTTCATAAGCGATGCTTATGTCTTCTCTAAATGCAACTGTTGAAAGAAGTTAAAAGTTATCTAAGTTTGGTTTGTCAAAACATTTAGCTTAATGTTAAATCTGAATGTAAACATGGACTTTATATATATACATATATATGTATGTGAGCATGAATGTTCTTCTTAATGTCTTAATGGACTGAAGATTAGGTGTATAGTCTGGTGCAGTTGGTATTCTTAAAAGCTCCAAATAGAAAAAGTTAAGAAGATAAACCCTGTCAAAGTTTCTATAATTAAGTGCAAAAGTCACCTTGCTTATGTAACAAATAATTGTATTAGCTAATTCATATATTTAATGCCATGCAGTTTCAAGTATAAAAGGGAAGGTGAATGTGTTTTAAGTGCTTAGAAAGCTATGTTGATTTACATTGGCAGTGATTTATTGTCTATTTCTATATTTAAATAACATCTAATGGTCAATTCTACAAATATTAATTGTTTTTTAACAGAATGAGTTTGGTGTCTGGGAGATCTTTTGGCCTAATAATGCTGATTATTCACCACCAATTCCCCATGGTTCTCAAGTGAAGGTAAATTACCTGTAGATGAACATAAGTTTGGCTCTTAAAAGTTATTGAGCTTACATTCAAATGCTACTTGTTTATTATTTCCTTTTGCCACTTTTTAAGTCAGAGTAAAAAGAAAGTATAAAAACTTGCAACTCTTTCCCTGTAGATCAACAATGTATTTAACCTTTTGATCATGATCTGTGGACCAGGAACCTTAGTATGATGCTTTTTTTTTTTACATTGATCCTATTGCATGTGTATATGGTTTGAATAAATCAGTGGTTTGTACTACAACCTTTACAATAATTAATTACTAGAATTCATGACATAAAGGCATTGAAGTATTTAATGGGGTGGTCTCCAAGGCAATCAAAATTATTCAAGGTAGCTGAGTTCAAATCCAACTAACTCCTACCCCAAAAAGAAGGGAGAAAGAAAGAAAAGATGAAGATGAGCAAAAAAACATTTTTTTGTTGGACTGTTATGATCATGTCAATTATCATTCATCCAAACCTCTTTTTCCATGTGTCCATTTTAACTTTTTGACCATATAATTGCAGATTTGTATGGAAACTCCATCTGGGATTAAGGACTCCATTCCTGCTTAGATCAAGTCCTCTGTTCAAGCACCAAGTGAAATCCCATGCAACAGAATGTACTATGGTATGCCAGAAGAGGTATAGTTAGTGGCTGTTTGATATTTTGGTTTTGTTGGAAAGATTAGATAACTTATTCTTTTAAAAACTATAAGCATATGAAATATTTGGAGCTTGGGGAAAATCAGAAATACCAACTAATGTTTATGATAATTTTAAAATGACTGTATGTGTGTGAAGATACATAGACAATAGCATGCATGCATGCCTACGCACAAATATGATTAATTGATTATATAAACAAATAATGAATTTCTTATTCATCTTAGAGTAGGTTGTTTTGATGAATGTCTTCCTTTAGAACGTTAATATTAAGATCAATGCCCTTAAAGGTTTTTAAAAAAACAATTTTGATTGGTTCTTTTTCATATATGAAGTCAGTTTCTAAATTGTGTTCTCGCTTGTTCAAGTTTAATCATTGCACAGCACAGTCAACTTAGTTTAGTCTGTACTATGTGTCTTATCTCAAATTTTTGTACTCTCCAACCTGACTAATGATTTTTATACTGTAACAGGAAAAGTATGTATTCAAACACCCCCAGCCAAAGAGACCAAAATCATTTAAGTCTATGAATCACATGTTGGAATGAGTAGCATGGTATGCATATTCCTATTCCTTGCATGTAGCAAATTGTTATTCAACTCTTTTGTCTCTGTGCTGAATTGCACTTCCTTGGTTTATTTAATCTTAAAAGAGGAAACCTTAAGTTTGATAAAAAGCTTCATTTAATGCTATCACGTGTGGGATCATATTTTTTATGCTATTTCTTTCGACCCTTCCTGTGAAGTGTTCTTGCAAGGTTTTGAGATCGAAAAGTAAAACAGGAGGTTTTATAAGACAATACATTTTATAGGAAAACTTATCTTTTTTCTAGTATTTAAACCATCAAATTTAAACCCCCCCCCCCCCCCCCCAAAAAAAAAAAAGAAGATAGAGAGACATTTTGACTTGCATTGAACACCTTTAAGAGCATCAAACAATATAGCTATCTGGAAAGGCCTGTAAATTTTGAAATAGAACTTTACTGCATCCCGTAGGCAGGGTGGCCTCTCTTAAAAGAGAAAATCTGTCAAATTAAGCTAGCAAATAGCCACGTAGGTGTATACGGCCTACTTTTCGTATTTGGTTAAAGGAAGTTTTTCCATTTGGATTATACTAAATAATGAGTATTACTTTAGTTTAATGATAATGCAAATGCCAAACAGCTAATGACTTGGATCTCTGGTAACTGCTTTGTGCATAGAAATATCTTAAATAGCAATTTCAAATTAATAACATAGAAGTTGGTTTGATTGCATTTCATTATGATTCTTCACCCATTTCTAAAACCCATTAAGAAGCTTAAATTTGCAATTAAACCAAAATTTATCTCTAGTTTTCGTCATACTGTCATTCAAAGAAAATTTGTCCCACAAACACCATTAGTCTTTATCTTCCATGGTAAACTTTGGTATGGTTAATCCATTTCCTAGTTTTCTTAATATTATCAACTCTGAGATGCAGGAGCCAATAATTAACACATATACCAACTTTAGAGATGATGTGCTTCCCCGCATTAAAAGACTTGGATATAATGCTATTCAAATCATGGCTATTCAAGAGCACTTGTATTATGCTAGATTTGGGTATTATCTCCATCAAAATATCAGCTCATCTTTATTTGTTGCTGTTTATGTTTGTTAACTTGTACTAAAATGTTATGTTTTGGACGTAAACAGAAATATTTCTTCAGAATTTAGTTTTGGTTATGGAAACTAACCTCTTCTACTTTTAACAAGTTGCATTTAATATGTTGCAGGTATCATGTGACAAACTTGTTTGCACCAAGCAGCCATTTTGGAACCCGTGATGATCTTAAGTCACTGATAAATAGGGTTCACAAGTTGGGTCTACTTGTTCTTATGGATATTGTGCACAGGTAATAATTGGATTTGCAGGAGAATATAATTTCTAGAAACACACCCTTCAGCTTTATTTGCTGTTACAGTTTTTGTGCAATACGGTTTTTCCCAGCTTTTTCATACCAAAAATAAAAACATAAACTCTTTTTCTTCTTTTTTTTTTTCCTGCTTAGACTGTATGGTCATTCTTCCGGTAGACTTGATGCAAATATGGCTATGAGAATTTAGGCTGTTATTGGTCCTTACTCTTCCTATGTTTTTTCTAGTTGCTTTTGGCTTCCTAAATGGTTTCTAAAGAACAAACCTAAAAGGGAGAAAGCAAAGTAATAATTGTTTGAAAATATATATGATTAAATGCAATATAATTTGTAGTATAATTGTTCTATTAAAAGAGAAATCATAGAATTTTGTTCTACAAGAGATTATATTTTTTATTTTTAATTCTTTTAAAGTATTATTGTCTTTTCTACCCATACATACTTTCTGCTTTTGCAAGCAAAAAGCTAGTAGCAAAAACAACTACCAAATGGAATCTTACTGTATTGTTTACAATGAAAGTTTTTATCTTTTGCATGTCGTTAATGTTAAATTCTTTTCTAAGTTGTAGCAAATTTTTATTCAAGTATTTGCTCTGTTGCTTTGAGTGAGTAATCTTTTGCTATAAGTCTCAATTAATTTTTTATTCTTTAGTTAAATTAAGTTATTAATTAATTTTCTCATCCATCTTTGTATCTTACTAATGTTTGACTAATACAGCCATGCATCTAATAATATGTTAGATGGATTGAACATGTTTGATGGAACCGATGCTCATTACTTCCACTCGAGGTCAAAGGGTCACCATTGGATGTGGGATTCTTTCCTTTTTAATTATGGTAGGTGGGAAGTATGTACTTCTACTGAAACTTCTCTTAAACAATAGCTTGTTGAAAGATTTTGGCTTCCTTCCATCCTATTGTGTGTAAATATTAATTTTTACTTGTTGCTTTAGGTACTAAGGTTTCTTCTTTCAAATGCAAGATGGTGGCTGGACGAATACAAGTTTGATGGGTTCAGATTTGATGGTGTGACTTCAATGATGTACACCCATCATGGGTTGCAGGTAATATCTGAGTGAGTTTGCAAATTTTCTATTTTGCTTGGTGTTATATAATAAGTTACTTGCATGTTCAGATGTTAATTATCAAAGTTTTGACTTTATGTTATATAGAGAAGTAGAACTGATGTAACATTTGGTTCTTGTAAGTGGTGAAGCATCATTTCTCTATGTTTGTTTCTTAACTAAATTCTCTTGAGGACTAAAGGTTGTTAGTGTCATTGCATCATTATAATGTATTATCCCGGCTTAACCTTTGTTTTCTTGAACTTGCTGTAGGTAGCATTTACTGGAAACTACAATGAGTATTTCGGATAAGCAACTGATGTAGATGCTGTTGTTTATCTGATGCTGGTTAATCATATGATTCATGGGCTACAACCTGAGGCTGTCACCATTGGTTAGGATGTATGTTCTATAACTCTTCTTTGAGTCACATTGAGCATCCTTCGACTTATAATCATTTTTCTGTTCCAGAATTATGATGTCCGCTTTAAGTCTCCTGTCTCCTTTACAGCAACATTTGTTGCACTGGGTTGCGTAAATGGAATGGGGTTTCAATACTTTTTTACGTGATCCATGAGGATGCTAAGTGTAGAAATGGTTTTGAAAAAGTTTGCACACATGTACTTGTCTGTGCGTAAGCCTACCAAACATTTGTGTATTGTACATGTTTTTCTAATTCTCTACTGCTTCATCACTTCTCTTCATGCATCAATTGAATTCATATGCCATGAGTAAGTAGGTTACCCTGCTAGTTGTTAAGTGTTTTGATATTGTAGAATGAACTAAAGAATTGAAAAAAATGCTTGTTGTAAATTGAACTAATTTTTATTGTAAACCAAGAGTTATGGAAACATAGCAACTAAAGATGCCAAAAATGAAAATTCCAAAAACACTTGAAAGGAACAAACAAGAATCTCTAGAAATCTTAAAATATCCTTGCTTTTCACATATTTCATCTTTTGTACAAATAATTCACCTAAAGAGCTACTAGCACAATAAAAGGTAATTTATGTTTTACCCTTTAGAAATATTAGCATAGTAAGGAACATTTAATTGATAAAATGTTTATATTGGAGTGATTTAGTTGCAGATTTTCATATATTATTTACAAAAATAACATTCTTTATGTTCTGTGAATGTTGAAGAGGAAAAGAAACAATAGTTGAAGGTAGACTTCCACCATCTTAAATTGTCATCTATCATAATAATCAATTCTCCCCTGCTTTTCTCTTTGACTCTGACCCATGTGCTCTAAGATGTATGCCTCAAGAAACTGTAGTATTTTCTATACCAACTGTTCATAAGCGATGCTTATGTCTTCTCTAAATGCAACTGTTGAAAGAAGTTAAAAGTTATCTAAGTTTGGTTTGTCAAAACATTTAGCTTAATGTTAAATCTGAATGTAAACATGGACTTTATATATACATATATATGTATGTGAGCATGAATGTTCTTCTTAATGTCTTAATGGACTGAAGATTAGGTGTATAGTCTGGTGCAGTTGGTATTCTTAAAAGCTCCAAATAGAAAAAGTTAAGAAGATAAACCCTGTCAAAGTTTCTATAATTAAGTGCAAAAGTCACCTTGCTTATGTAACAAATAATTGTATTAGCTAATTCATATATTTAATGCCATGCAGTTTCAAGTATAAAAGGGAAGGTGAATGTGTTTTAAGTGCTTAGAAAGCTATGTTGATTTACATTGGCAGTGATTTATTGTCTATTTCTATATTTAAATAACATCTAATGGTCAATTCTACAAATATTAATTGTTTTTTAACAGAATGAGTTTGGTGTCTGGGAGATCTTTTGGCCTAATAATGCTGATTATTCACCACCAATTCCCCATGGTTCTCAAGTGAAGGTAATTACCTGTAGATGAACATAAGTTTGGCTCTTAAAAGTTATTGAGCTTACATTCAAATGCTACTTGTTTATTATTTCCTTTTGCCACTTTTTAAGTCAGAGTAAAAAGAAAGTATAAAAACTTGCAACTCTTTCCTGTAGATCAACAATGTATTTAACCTTTTGATCATGATCTGTGGACCAGGAACCTTAGTATGATGCTTTTTTTTTTTACATTGATCCTATTGCATGTGTATATGGTTTGAATAAATCAGTGGTTTGTACTACAACCTTTACAATAATTAATTACTAGAATTCATGACATAAAGGCATTGAAGTATTTAATGGGGTGGTCTCCAAGGCAATCAAAATTATTCAAGGTAGCTGAGTTCAAATCCAACTAACTCCTACCCCAAAAAGAAGGGAGAAAGAAAGAAAAGATGAAGATGAGCAAAAAAACATTTTTTGTTGGACTGTTATGATCATGTCAATTATCATTCATCCAAACCTCTTTTTCCATGTGTCCATTTTAACTTTTTGACCATATAATTGCAGATTTGTATGGAAACTCCATCTGGGATTAAGGACTCCATTCCTGCTTAGATCAAGTCCCTCTGTTCAAGCACCAAGTGAAATCCCATGCAACAGAATGTACTATGGTATGCCAGAAGAGGTATAGTTAGTGGCTGTTTGATATTTTGGTTTTGTTGGAAAGATTAGATAACTTATTCTTTTAAAAACTATAAGCATATGAAATATTTGGAGCTTGGGGAAAATCAGAAATACAACTAATGTTTATGATAATTTTAAAATGACTGTATGTGTGTGAAGATACATAGACAATAGCATGCATGCATGCCTACGCACAAATATGATTAATTGATTATATAAACAAATAATGAATTTCTTATTCATCTTAGAGTAGGTTGTTTTGATGAATGTCTTCCTTTAGAACGTTAATATTAAGATCAATGCCCTTAAAGGTTTTTAAAAAACAATTTTGATTGGTTCTTTTTCATATATGAAGTCAGTTTCTAAATTGTGTTCTCGCTTGTTCAAGTTTAATCATTGCACAGCACAGTCAACTTAGTTTAGTCTGTACTATGTGTCTTATCTCAAATTTTTGTACTCTCCAACCTGACTAATGATTTTTATACTGTAACAGGAAAAGTATGTATTCAAACACCCCCAGCCAAAGAGACCAAAATCATTTAAGTCTATGAATCACATGTTGGAATGAGTAGCCATGGTATGCCTATTCCTATTCCTTGCATGTAGCAAATTGTTATTCAACTCTTTTGTCTCTGTGCTGAATTGCACTTCCTTGGTTTATTTAATCTTAAAAGAGGAAACCTTAAGTTTGATAAAAAGCTTCATTTAATGCTATCACGTGTGGGATCATATTTTTTATGCTATTTCTTTCGACCCTTCCTGTGAAGTGTTCTTGCAAGGTTTTGAGATCGAAAAGTAAAAACAGGAGGTTTTATAAGACAATACATTTTATAGGAAAACTTATCTTTTTTCTAGTATTTAAACCATCAAATTTAAACCCACCCCCCCCCCCCCCCAAAAAAAAAAAAAGAAGATAGAGAGACATTTTGACTTGCATTGAACACCTTTAAGAGCATCAAACAATATAGCTATCTGGAAAGGCCTGTAAATTTTGAAATAGAACTTTACTGCATCCCGTAGGCAGGGTGGCCTCTCTTAAAAGAGAAAATCTGTCAAATTAAGCTAGCAAATAGCCACGTAGGTGTATACGGCCTACTTTTCGTATTTGGTTAAAGGAAGTTTTTCCATTTGGATTATACTAAATAATGAGTATTACTTTAGTTTAATGATAATGCAAATGCCAAACAGCTAATGACTTGGATCTCTGGTAACTGCTTTGTGCATAGAAATATCTTAAATAGCAATTTCAAATTAATAACATAGAAGTTGGTTTTGATTGCATTTCATTATGATTCTTCACCCATTTCTAAAACCCATTAAGAAGCTTAAATTTGCAATTAAACCAAAAATTTATCTCTAGTTTTCGTCATACTGTCATTCAAAGAAAATTTGTCCCACAAACACCATTAGTCTTTATCTTCCATGGTAAACTTTGGTATGGTTAATCCATTTCCTAGTTTTCTTAATATTATCAACTCTGAGATGCAGGAGCCAATAATTAACACATATACCAACTTTAGAGATGATGTGCTTCCCCGCATTAAAAGACTTGGATATAATGCTATTCAAATCATGGCTATTCAAGAGCACTTGTATTATGCTAGATTTGGGTATTATCTCCATCAAAATATCAGCTCATCTTTATTTGTTGCTGTTTATGTTTGTTAACTTGTACTAAAATGTTATGTTTTGGACGTAAACAGAAATATTTCTTCAGAATTTAGTTTTGGTTATGGAAACTAACCTCTTCTACTTTTAACAAGTTGCATTTAATATGTTGCAGGTATCATGTGACAAACTTGTTTGCACCAAGCAGCCATTTTGGAACCCGTGATGATCTTAAGTCACTGATAAATAGGGTTCACAAGTTGGGTCTACTTGTTCTTATGGATATTGTGCACAGGTAATAATTGGATTTGCAGGAGAATATAATTTCTAGAAACACACCCTTCAGCTTTATTTGCTGTTACAGTTTTTGTGCAATACGGTTTTTCCCAGCTTTTTCTTACCAAAAATAAAAACATAAACTCTTTTTCTTCTTTTTTTTTTTCCTGCTTAGACTGTATGGTCATTCTTCCGGTGGACTTGATGCAAATATGGCTATGAGAATTTAGGCTGTTATTGGTCCTTACTCTTCCTATGTTTTTCTAGTTGCTTTTGGCTTCCTAAATGGTTTCTAAAGAACAAACCTAAAAGGGAGAAAGCAAAGTAATAATTGTTTGAAAATAAATATGATTAAATGCAATATAATTTGTAGTATAATTGTTCTATTAAAAGAGAAATCATAGAATTTTGTTCTACAAGAGATTATATTTTTTATTTTTAATTCTTTTAAAGTATTATTGTCTTTTCTACCCATACTTACTTTCTGCTTTTGCAAGCAAAAAGCTAGTAGCAAAAACAACTACCAAATGGAATCTTACTGTATTGTTTACAATGAAAGTTTTTATCTTTTGCATGTCGTTAATGTTAAATTCTTTTCTAAGTTGTAGCAAATTTTTATTCAAGTATTTGCTCTGTTGCTTTGAGTGAGTAATCTTTTGCTATAAGTCTCAATTAATTTTTTATTCTTTAGTTAAATTAAGTTATTAATTAATTTTCTCATCCATCTTTGTATCTTACTAATGTTTGACTAATACAGCCATGCATCTAATAATATGTTAGATGGATTGAACATGTTTGATGGAACCGATGCTCATTACTTCCACTCGAGGTCAAAGGGTCACCATTGGATGTGGGATTCTTTCCTTTTTAATTATGGTAGGTGGGAAGTATGTACTTCTACTGAAACTTCTCTTAAACAATAGCTTGTTGAAAGATTTTGGCTTCCTTCCATCCTATTGTGTGTAAATATTAATTTTTACTTGTTGCTTTAGGTACTAAGGTTTCTTCTTTCAAATGCAAGATGGTGGCTGGACGAATACAAGTTTGATGGGTTCAGATTTGATGGTGTGACTTCAATGATGTACACCCATCATGGGTTGCAGGTAATATCTGAGTGAGTTTGCAAATTTTCTATTTTGCTTGGTGTTATATAATAAGTTACTTGCATGTTCAGATGTTAATTATCAAAGTTTTGACTTTATGTTATATAGAGAAGTAGAACTGATGTAACATTTGGTTCTTGTAAGTGGTGAAGCATCATTTCTCTATGTTTGTTTCTTAACTAAATTCTCTTGAGGACTAAAGGTTGTTAGTGTCATTGCATCATTATAATGTATTATCCCGGCTTAACCTTTGTTTTCTTGAACTTGCTGTAGGTAGCATTTACTGGAAACTACAATGAGTATTTCGGATAAGCAACTGATGTAGATGCTGTTGTTTATCTGATGCTGGTTAATCATATGATTCATGGGCTACAACCTGAGGCTGTCACCATTGGTTAGGATGTATGTTCTATAACTCTTCTTTGAGTCACATTGAGCATCCTTCGACTTATAATCATTTTTCTGTTCCAGAATTATGATGTCCGCTTTAAGTCTCCTGTCTCCTTTACAGCAACATTTGTTGCACTGGGTTGCGTAAATGGAATGGGGTTTCAATACTTTTTTACGTGATCCATGAGGATGCTAAGTGTAGAAATGGTTTTGAAAAAGTTTGCACACATGTACTTGTCTGTGCGTAAGCCTACCAAACATTTGTGTATTGTACATGTTTTTCTAATTCTCTACTGCTTCATCACTTCTCTTCATGCATCAATTGAATTCATATGCCATGAGTAAGTAGGTTACCCTGCTAGTTGTTAAGTGTTTTGATATTGTAGAATGAACTAAAGAATTGAAAAAAATGCTTGTTGTAAATTGAACTAATTTTTATTGTAAACCAAGAGTTATGGAAACATAGCAACTAAAGATGCCAAAAATGAAAATTCCAAAAACACTTGAAAGGAACAAACAAGAATCTCTAGAAATCTTAAAATATCCTTGCTTTTCACATATTTCATCTTTTGTACAAATAATTCACCTAAAGAGCTACTAGCACAATAAAAGGTAATTTATGTTTTACCCTTTAGAAATATTAGCATAGTAAGGAACATTTAATTGATAAAATGTTTATATTGGAGTGATTTAGTTGCAGATTTTCATATATTATTTACAAAAATAACATTCTTTATGTTCTGTGAATGTTGAAGAGGAAAAGAAACAATAGTTGAAGGTAGACTTCCACCATCTTAAATTGTCATCTATCATAATAATCAATTCTCCCCTGCTTTTCTCTTTGACTCTGACCCATGTGCTCTAAGATGTATGCCTCAAGAAACTGTAGTATTTTCTATACCAACTGTTCATAAGCGATGCTTATGTCTTCTCTAAATGCAACTGTTGAAAGAAGTTAAAAGTTATCTAAGTTTGGTTTGTCAAAACATTTAGCTTAATGTTAAATCTGAATGTAAACATGGACTTTATATATATACATATATATGTATGTGAGCATGAATGTTCTTCTTAATGTCTTAATGGACTGAAGATTAGGTGTATAGTCTGGTGCAGTTGGTATTCTTAAAAGCTCCAAATAGAAAAAGTTAAGAAGATAAACCCTGTCAAAGTTTCTATAATTAAGTGCAAAAGTCACCTTGCTTATGTAACAAATAATTGTATTAGCTAATTCATATATTTAATGCCATGCAGTTTCAAGTATAAAAGGGAAGGTGAATGTGTTTTAAGTGCTTAGAAAGCTATGTTGATTTACATTGGCAGTGATTTATTGTCTATTTCTATATTTAAATAACATCTAATGGTCAATTCTACAAATATTAATTGTTTTTTAACAGAATGAGTTTGGTGTCTGGGAGATCTTTTGGCCTAATAATGCTGATTATTCACCACCAATTCCCCATGGTTCTCAAGTGAAGGTAAATTACCTGTAGATGAACATAAGTTTGGCTCTTAAAAGTTATTGAGCTTACATTCAAATGCTACTTGTTTATTATTTCCTTTTGCCACTTTTTAAGTCAGAGTAAAAAGAAAGTATAAAAACTTGCAACTCTTTCCCTGTAGATCAACAATGTATTTAACCTTTTGATCATGATCTGTGGACCAGGAACCTTAGTATGATGCTTTTTTTTTTTACATTGATCCTATTGCATGTGTATATGGTTTGAATAAATCAGTGGTTTGTACTACAACCTTTACAATAATTAATTACTAGAATTCATGACATAAAGGCATTGAAGTATTTAATGGGGTGGTCTCCAAGGCAATCAAAATTATTCAAGGTAGCTGAGTTCAAATCCAACTAACTCCTACCCCAAAAAGAAGGGAGAAAGAAAGAAAAGATGAAGATGAGCAAAAAAACATTTTTTTGTTGGACTGTTATGATCATGTCAATTATCATTCATCCAAACCTCTTTTTCCATGTGTCCATTTTAACTTTTTGACCATATAATTGCAGATTTGTATGGAAACTCCATCTGGGATTAAGGACTCCATTCCTGCTTAGATCAAGTCCTCTGTTCAAGCACCAAGTGAAATCCCATGCAACAGAATGTACTATGGTATGCCAGAAGAGGTATAGTTAGTGGCTGTTTGATATTTTGGTTTTGTTGGAAAGATTAGATAACTTATTCTTTTAAAAACTATAAGCATATGAAATATTTGGAGCTTGGGGAAAATCAGAAATACCAACTAATGTTTATGATAATTTTAAAATGACTGTATGTGTGTGAAGATACATAGACAATAGCATGCATGCATGCCTACGCACAAATATGATTAATTGATTATATAAACAAATAATGAATTTCTTATTCATCTTAGAGTAGGTTGTTTTGATGAATGTCTTCCTTTAGAACGTTAATATTAAGATCAATGCCCTTAAAGGTTTTTAAAAAAACAATTTTGATTGGTTCTTTTTCATATATGAAGTCAGTTTCTAAATTGTGTTCTCGCTTGTTCAAGTTTAATCATTGCACAGCACAGTCAACTTAGTTTAGTCTGTACTATGTGTCTTATCTCAAATTTTTGTACTCTCCAACTGACTAATGATTTTTATACTGTAACAGGAAAAGTATGTATTCCAAACACCCCCAGCCAAAGAGGACCAAAATCATTTAAGTCTATGAATCACATGTTGGAATGAGTAGCATGGTATGCATATTCCTATTCCTTTGCATGTAGCAAATTGTTATTCAACTCTTTTGTCTCTGTGCTGAATTGCACTTCCTTGGTTTATTTAATCTTAAAAGAGGAAACCTTAAGTTTGATAAAAAGCTTCATTTAATGCTATCACGTGTGGGATCATATTTTTATGCTATTTCTTTTCGACCCTTCCTGTGAAGTGTTCTTGCAAGGTTTTGAGATCGAAAAGTAAAACAGGAGGTTTTATAAGACAATACATTTTATAGGAAAACTTATCTTTTTTCTAGTATTTAAACCATCAAATTTAACCCCCCCCCCCCCCCCAAAAAAAAAAAAAGAAGATAGAGAGAACATTTTTGACTTGCATTGAACACCTTTAAGAGCATCAAACAATATAGCTATCTGGAAAGGCCTGTAAATTTTGAAATAGAACTTTACTGCATCCCGTAGGCAGGGTGGCCTCTCTTAAAAGAGAAAATCTGTCAAATTAAGCTAGCAAATAGCCACGTAGGTGTATACGGCCTACTTTTCGTATTTGGTTAAAGGAAGTTTTTCCATTTGGATTATACTAAATAATGAGTATTACTTTAGTTTAATGATAATGCAAATGCCAAACAGCTAATGACTTGGATCTCTGGTAACTGCTTTGTGCATAGAAATATCTTAAATAGCAATTTCAAATTAATAACATAGAAGTTGGTTTGATTGCATTTCATTATGATTCTTCACCCATTTCTAAAACCCATTAAGAAGCTTAAATTTGCAATTAAACCAAAATTTATCTCTAGTTTTCGTCATACTGTCATTCAAAGAAAATTTGTCCCACAAACACCATTAGTCTTTATCTTCCATGGTAAACTTTGGTATGGTTAATCCATTTCCTAGTTTTCTTAATATTATCAACTCTGAGATGCAGGAGCCAATAATTAACACATATACCAACTTTAGAGATGATGTGCTTCCCCGCATTAAAAGACTTGGATATAATGCTATTCAAATCATGGCTATTCAAGAGCACTTGTATTATGCTAGATTTGGGTATTATCTCCATCAAAATATCAGCTCATCTTTATTTGTTGCTGTTTATGTTTGTTAACTTGTACTAAAATGTTATGTTTTGGACGTAAACAGAAATATTTCTTCAGAATTTAGTTTTGGTTATGGAAACTAACCTCTTCTACTTTTAACAAGTTGCATTTAATATGTTGCAGGTATCATGTGACAAACTTGTTTGCACCAAGCAGCCATTTTGGAACCCGTGATGATCTTAAGTCACTGATAAATAGGGTTCACAAGTTGGGTCTACTTGTTCTTATGGATATTGTGCACAGGTAATAATTGGATTTGCAGGAGAATATAATTTCTAGAAACACACCCTTCAGCTTTATTTGCTGTTACAGTTTTTGTGCAATACGGTTTTTCCCAGCTTTTTCTTACCAAAAATAAAAACATAAACTCTTTTTCTTCTTTTTTTTTTTTCCTGCTTAGACTGTATGGTCATTCTTCCGGTGGACTTGATGCAAATATGGCTATGAGAATTTAGGCTGTTATTGGTCCTTACTCTTCCTATGTTTTTTCTAGTTGCTTTTGGCTTCCTAAATGGTTTCTAAAGAACAAACCTAAAAGGGAGAAAGCAAAGTAATAATTGTTTGAAAATAAATATGATTAAATGCAATATAATTTGTAGTATAATTGTTCTATTAAAAGAGAAATCATAGAATTTTGTTCTACAAGAGATTATATTTTTTATTTTTAATTCTTTTAAAGTATTATTGTCTTTTCTACCCATACTTACTTTCTGCTTTTGCAAGCAAAAAGCTAGTAGCAAAAACAACTACCAAATGGAATCTTACTGTATTGTTTACAATGAAAGTTTTTATCTTTTGCATGTCGTTAATGTTAAATTCTTTTCTAAGTTGTAGCAAATTTTTATTCAAGTATTTGCTCTGTTGCTTTGAGTGAGTAATCTTTTGCTATAAGTCTCAATTAATTTTTTATTCTTTAGTTAAATTAAGTTATTAATTAATTTTCTCATCCATCTTTGTATCTTACTAATGTTTGACTAATACAGCCATGCATCTAATAATATGTTAGATGGATTGAACATGTTTGATGGAACCGATGCTCATTACTTCCACTCGAGGTCAAAGGGTCACCATTGGATGTGGGATTCTTTCCTTTTTAATTATGGTAGGTGGGAAGTATGTACTTCTACTGAAACTTCTCTTAAACAATAGCTTGTTGAAAGATTTTGGCTTCCTTCCATCCTATTGTGTGTAAATATTAATTTTTACTTGTTGCTTTAGGTACTAAGGTTTCTTCTTTCAAATGCAAGATGGTGGCTGGACGAATACAAGTTTGATGGGTTCAGATTTGATGGTGTGACTTCAATGATGTACACCCATCATGGGTTGCAGGTAATATCTGAGTGAGTTTGCAAATTTTCTATTTTGCTTGGTGTTATATAATAAGTTACTTGCATGTTCAGATGTTAATTATCAAAGTTTTGACTTTATGTTATATAGAGAAGTAGAACTGATGTAACATTTGGTTCTTGTAAGTGGTGAAGCATCATTTCTCTATGTTTGTTTCTTAACTAAATTCTCTTGAGGACTAAAGGTTGTTAGTGTCATTGCATCATTATAATGTATTATCCCGGCTTAACCTTTGTTTTCTTGAACTTGCTGTAGGTAGCATTTACTGGAAACTACAATGAGTATTTCGGATAAGCAACTGATGTAGATGCTGTTGTTTATCTGATGCTGGTTAATCATATGATTCATGGGCTACAACCTGAGGCTGTCACCATTGGTTAGGATGTATGTTCTATAACTCTTCTTTGAGTCACATTGAGCATCCTTCGACTTATAATCATTTTTCTGTTCCAGAATTATGATGTCCGCTTTAAGTCTCCTGTCTCCTTTACAGCAACATTTGTTGCACTGGGTTGCGTAAATGGAATGGGGTTTCAATACTTTTTTACGTGATCCATGAGGATGCTAAGTGTAGAAATGGTTTTGAAAAAGTTTGCACACATGTACTTGTCTGTGCGTAAGCCTACCAAACATTTGTGTATTGTACATGTTTTTCTAATTCTCTACTGCTTCATCACTTCTCTTCATGCATCAATTGAATTCATATGCCATGAGTAAGTAGGTTACCCTGCTAGTTGTTAAGTGTTTTGATATTGTAGAATGAACTAAAGAATTGAAAAAAATGCTTGTTGTAAATTGAACTAATTTTTATTGTAAACCAAGAGTTATGGAAACATAGCAACTAAAGATGCCAAAAATGAAAATTCCAAAAACACTTGAAAGGAACAAACAAGAATCTCTAGAAATCTTAAAATATCCTTGCTTTTCACATATTTCATCTTTTGTACAAATAATTCACCTAAAGAGCTACTAGCACAATAAAAGGTAATTTATGTTTTACCCTTTAGAAATATTAGCATAGTAAGGAACATTTAATTGATAAAATGTTTATATTGGAGTGATTTAGTTGCAGATTTTCATATATTATTTACAAAAATAACATTCTTTATGTTCTGTGAATGTTGAAGAGGAAAAGAAACAATAGTTGAAGGTAGACTTCCACCATCTTAAATTGTCATCTATCATAATAATCAATTCTCCCCTGCTTTTCTCTTTGACTCTGACCCATGTGCTCTAAGATGTATGCCTCAAGAAACTGTAGTATTTTCTATACCAACTGTTCATAAGCGATGCTTATGTCTTCTCTAAATGCAACTGTTGAAAGAAGTTAAAAGTTATCTAAGTTTGGTTTGTCAAAACATTTAGCTTAATGTTAAATCTGAATGTAAACATGGACTTTATATATATACATATATATGTATGTGAGCATGAATGTTCTTCTTAATGTCTTAATGGACTGAAGATTAGGTGTATAGTCTGGTGCAGTTGGTATTCTTAAAAGCTCCAAATAGAAAAAGTTAAGAAGATAAACCCTGTCAAAGTTTCTATAATTAAGTGCAAAAGTCACCTTGCTTATGTAACAAATAATTGTATTAGCTAATTCATATATTTAATGCCATGCAGTTTCAAGTATAAAAGGGAAGGTGAATGTGTTTTAAGTGCTTAGAAAGCTATGTTGATTTACATTGGCAGTGATTTATTGTCTATTTCTATATTTAAATAACATCTAATGGTCAATTCTACAAATATTAATTGTTTTTTAACAGAATGAGTTTGGTGTCTGGGAGATCTTTTGGCCTAATAATGCTGATTATTCACCACCAATTCCCCATGGTTCTCAAGTGAAGGTAAATTACCTGTAGATGAACATAAGTTTGGCTCTTAAAAGTTATTGAGCTTACATTCAAATGCTACTTGTTTATTATTTCCTTTTGCCACTTTTTAAGTCAGAGTAAAAAGAAAGTATAAAAACTTGCAACTCTTTCCCTGTAGATCAACAATGTATTTAACCTTTTGATCATGATCTGTGGACCAGGAACCTTAGTATGATGCTTTTTTTTTTTACATTGATCCTATTGCATGTGTATATGGTTTGAATAAATCAGTGGTTTGTACTACAACCTTTACAATAATTAATTACTAGAATTCATGACATAAAGGCATTGAAGTATTTAATGGGGTGGTCTCCAAGGCAATCAAAATTATTCAAGGTAGCTGAGTTCAAATCCAACTAACTCCTACCCCAAAAAGAAGGGAGAAAGAAAGAAAAGATGAAGATGAGCAAAAAAACATTTTTTTGTTGGACTGTTATGATCATGTCAATTATCATTCATCCAAACCTCTTTTTCCATGTGTCCATTTTAACTTTTTGACCATATAATTGCAGATTTGTATGGAAACTCCATCTGGGATTAAGGACTCCATTCCTGCTTAGATCAAGTCCTCTGTTCAAGCACCAAGTGAAATCCCATGCAACAGAATGTACTATGGTATGCCAGAAGAGGTATAGTTAGTGGCTGTTTGATATTTTGGTTTTGTTGGAAAGATTAGATAACTTATTCTTTTAAAAACTATAAGCATATGAAATATTTGGAGCTTGGGGAAAATCAGAAATACCAACTAATGTTTATGATAATTTTAAAATGACTGTATGTGTGTGAAGATACATAGACAATAGCATGCATGCATGCCTACGCACAAATATGATTAATTGATTATATAAACAAATAATGAATTTCTTATTCATCTTAGAGTAGGTTGTTTTGATGAATGTCTTCCTTTAGAACGTTAATATTAAGATCAATGCCCTTAAAGGTTTTTAAAAAAACAATTTTGATTGGTTCTTTTTCATATATGAAGTCAGTTTCTAAATTGTGTTCTCGCTTGTTCAAGTTTAATCATTGCACAGCACAGTCAACTTAGTTTAGTCTGTACTATGTGTCTTATCTCAAATTTTTGTACTCTCCAACCTGACTAATGATTTTTATACTGTAACAGGAAAAGTATGTATTCAAACACCCCCAGCCAAAGAGACCAAAATCATTTAAGTCTATGAATCACATGTTGGAATGAGTAGCATGGTATGCATATTCCTATTCCTTGCATGTAGCAAATTGTTATTCAACTCTTTTGTCTCTGTGCTGAATTGCACTTCCTTGGTTTATTTAATCTTAAAAGAGGAAACCTTAAGTTTGATAAAAAGCTTCATTTAATGCTATCACGTGTGGGATCATATTTTTATGCTATTTCTTTCGACCCTTCCTGTGAAGTGTTCTTGCAAGGTTTTGAGATCGAAAAGTAAAACAGGAGGTTTTATAAGACAATACATTTTATAGGAAAACTTATCTTTTTTCTAGTATTTAAACCATCAAATTTAACCCCCCCCCCCCCCCCCCCCCCAAAAAAAAAAAAGAAGATAGAGAGACATTTTGACTTGCATTGAACACCTTTAAGAGCATCAAACAATATAGCTATCTGGAAAGGCCAGTAAATTTTGAAATAGAACTTTACTGCATCCCGTAGGCAGGGTGGCCTCTCTTAAAAGAGAAAATCTGTCAAATTAAGCTAGCAAATAGCCACGTAGGTGTATACGGCCTACTTTTCGTATTTGGTTAAAGGAAGTTTTTCCATTTGGATTATACTAAATAATGAGTATTACTTTAGTTAATGATAATGCAAATGCCAAACAGCTAATGACTTGGATCTCTGGTAACTGCTTTGTGCATAGAAATATCTTAAATAGCAATTTCAAATTAATAACATAGAAGTTGGTTTGATTGCATTTCATTATGATTCTTCACCCATTTCTAAAACCCATTAAGAGGCTTAAATTTGCAATTAAACCAAAATTTATCTCTAGTTTTCGTCATACTGTCATTCAAAGAAAATTTGTCCCACAAAACCTTTAGTCTTTATCTTCCATGGTAAACTTTGGTATGGTTAATCCATTTCCTAGTTTTCTTAATATTATCAACTCTGAGATGCAGGAGCCAATAATTAACACATATACCAACTTTAGAGATGATGTGCTTCCCCGCATTAAAAGACTTGGATATAATGCTGTTCAAATCATGGCTATTCAAGAGCACTTGTATTATGCTAGATTTGGGTATTATCTCCATCAAAATATCAGCTCATCTTTATTTGTTGCTGTTTATGTTTGTTAACTTGTACTAAAATGTTATGTTTTGGACGTAAACAGAAATATTTCTTCAGAATTTAGTTTTGGTTATGGAAACTAACCTCTTCTACTTTTAACAAGTTGCATTTAATATGTTGCAGGTATCATGTGACAAACTTGTTTGCACCAAGCAGCCATTTTGGAACCTGTGATGATCTTAAGTCACTGATAGATAGGGTTCACAAGTTGGGTCTACTTGTTCTTATGGATATTGTGCACAGGTAATAATTGGATTTGCAGGAGAATATAATTTCTAGAAACACACCCTTCAGCTTTATTTGCTGTTACAGTTTTTGTGCAATACGGTTTTTCCCAGCTTTTTCATACCAAAAATAAAAACATAAACTCTTTTTCTTCTTTTTTTTTTTCCTGCTTAGACTGTATGGTCATTCTTCCGGTAGACTTGATGCAAATATGGCTATGAGAATTTAGGCTGTTATTGGTCCTTACTCTTCCTATGTTTTTTCTAGTTGCTTTTGGCTTCCTAAATGGTTTCTAAAGAACAAACCTAAAAGGGAGAAAGCAAAGTAATAATTGTTTGAAAATATATATGATTAAATGCAATATAATTTGTAGTATAATTGTTCTATTAAAAGAGAAATCATAGAATTTTGTTCTACAAGAGATTATATTTTTTATTTTTAATTCTTTTAAGTATTATTGTCTTTTCTTACCATACTTCCTTTTGCTTTTGCAAGCAAAAGCTAGTAGCAAAACAACTACAAATGGAATCTTTATGGTATTGTTTACAATGAAAGTTTTATCTTTTGCATGTCGTTAATGTTTAAATTCTTTTCTAACGTTGTAGGCAATTTTTATTCAAGTATTTGCTATTTGCTTTGTTGAGTAATCTTTTGCTATAAGTCTTCATTAATTTTTTATTCTTTAGTTAAATTAGGTTATTAAATTAAATTCTCATCCATCTTTGTATCTTACTAATGTTTGACTAATAAAGCCACATGCATCTAATAATATGTTGATGGATTGAACATGGTTTGATGGACCGATGCTCTTACTTCCATCGAGGTCAAAGGGTACCATTGATGTGGGATTCTTTTTCCTTTTTAAATTAATTATGGTAGGTGGGGAAGTATGTACTTCTACTGAAAACTTCTCTTAAACAATAGCTTGTTGAAAGATTTTGGCTTCCTTCCATCCTATTGTGTGTAAATATTAATTTTTACTTGTTGCTTTAGGTACTAAGGTTTCTTCTTTCAAATGCAAGATGGTGGCTGGACGAATACAAGTTTGATGGGTTCAGATTTGATGGTGTGACTTCAATGATGTACACCCATCATGGGTTGCAGGTAATATCTGAGTGAGTTTGCAAATTTTCTATTTTGCTTGGTGTTATATAATAAGTTACTTGCATGTTCAGATGTTAATTATCAAAGTTTTGACTTTATGTTATATAGAGAAGTAGAACTGATGTAACATTTGGTTCTTGTAAGTGGTGAAGCATCATTTCTCTATGTTTGTTTCTTAACTAAATTCTCTTGAGGACTAAAGGTTGTTAGTGTCATTGCATCATTATAATGTATTATCCCGGCTTAACCTTTGTTTTCTTGAACTTGCTGTAGGTAGCATTTACTGGAAACTACAATGAGTATTTCGGATAAGCAACTGATGTAGATGCTGTTGTTTATCTGATGCTGGTTAATCATATGATTCATGGGCTACATCCTGAGGCTGTCACCATTGGTTAGGATGTATGTTCTATAACTCTTCTTTGAGTCACATTGAGCATCCTTCGACTTATAATCATTTTTCTGTTCCAGAATTATGATGTCCGCTTTAAGTCTCCTGTCTCCTTTACAGCAACATTTGTTGCACTGGGTTGCGTAAATGGAATGGGGTTTCAATACTTTTTTACGTGATCCATGAGGATGCTAAGTGTAGAAATGGTTTTGAAAAAGTTTGCACACATGTACTTGTCTGTGCGTAAGCCTACCAAACATTTGTGTATTGTACATGTTTTTCTAATTCTCTACTGCTTCATCACTTCTCTTCATGCATCAATTGAATTCATATGCCATGAGTAAGTAGGTTACCCTGCTAGTTGTTAAGTGTTTTGATATTGTAGAATGAACTAAAGAATTGAAAAAAATGCTTGTTGTAAATTGAACTAATTTTTATTGTAAACCAAGAGTTATGGAAACATAGCAACTAAAGATGCCAAAAATGAAAATTCCAAAAACACTTGAAAGGAACAAACAAGAATCTCTAGAAATCTTAAAATATCCTTGCTTTTCACATATTTCATCTTTTGTACAAATAATTCACCTAAAGAGCTACTAGCACAATAAAAGGTAATTTATGTTTTACCCTTTAGAAATATTAGCATAGTAAGGAACATTTAATTGATAAAATGTTTATATTGGAGTGATTTAGTTGCAGATTTTCATATATTATTTACAAAAATAACATTCTTTATGTTCTGTGAATGTTGAAGAGGAAAAGAAACAATAGTTGAAGGTAGACTTCCACCATCTTAAATTGTCATCTATCATAATAATCAATTCTCCCCTGCTTTTCTCTTTGACTCTGACCCATGTGCTCTAAGATGTATGCCTCAAGAAACTGTAGTATTTTCTATACCAACTGTTCATAAGCGATGCTTATGTCTTCTCTAAATGCAACTGTTGAAAGAAGTTAAAAGTTATCTAAGTTTGGTTTGTCAAAACATTTAGCTTAATGTTAAATCTGAATGTAAACATGGACTTTATATATATACATATATATGTATGTGAGCATGAATGTTCTTCTTAATGTCTTAATGGACTGAAGATTAGGTGTATAGTCTGGTGCAGTTGGTATTCTTAAAAGCTCCAAATAGAAAAAGTTAAGAAGATAAACCCTGTCAAAGTTTCTATAATTAAGTGCAAAAGTCACCTTGCTTATGTAACAAATAATTGTATTAGCTAATTCATATATTTAATGCCATGCAGTTTCAAGTATAAAAGGGAAGGTGAATGTGTTTTAAGTGCTTAGAAAGCTATGTTGATTTACATTGGCAGTGATTTATTGTCTATTTCTATATTTAAATAACATCTAATGGTCAATTCTACAAATATTAATTGTTTTTTAACAGAATGAGTTTGGTGTCTGGGAGATCTTTTGGCCTAATAATGCTGATTATTCACCACCAATTCCCCATGGTTCTCAGTGAAGGTAAATTACCTGTAGATGAAACATAAGTTTGGCTCTTAAAAGTTATTGAGCTTACATTCAAATGCTACTTGTTTATTATTTCCTTTTGCCACTTTTTAAGTCAGAGTAAAAAGAAAGTATAAAAACTTGCAACTCTTTCCCTGTAGATCACAATGTATTTAACCTTTTGATCATGATCTGTGGACCAGGAACCTTAGTATGATGCTTTTTTTTTTTACATTGATCCTATTGCATGTTTATATGGTTTGAATAAATCAGTGGTTTGTACTACAACCTTTACAATAATTAATTACTAGAATTCATGACATAAAGGAATTGAAGTATTTAATGGGGTGGTCTCCAAGGCAATCAAAATTATTCAAGGTAGCTGAGTTCAAATCCAACTAACTCCTACCCCTAAAAGAAGGGAGAAAGAAAGAAAAGATGAAGATGAGCAAAAAAACATTTTTTTGTTGGACTGTTATGATCATGTCAATTATCATTCATCCAAACCTCTTTTTCCATGTGTCCATTTTAACTTTTTGACCATATAATTGCAGATTTGTATGGAAACTCCATCTGGGATTAAGGACTCCATTCCTGCTTAGATCAAGTCCTCTGTTCAAGCACCAAGTGAAATCCCATGCAAAAGTCATTTTCAAAGCAAAACAGCAAAATTTCAAAGCTTTGAGTGCTTCCCCCAAGTTTGTGCATAAATATAAAAACAAGTTAGCACACAATTAATTACATCAAGCACCAATAAGAGTTTCACAAATAATGTCCAAATATCAAGATCATTCACGCAATCCTAATATCAAGAGCATTCATTCACATGTAACAATACCACATGAATTCTCTTGAACATGTATCTAAAGCAAATAAGCACGAAACACAATGAAATATTAAAACTACGTGAATGGTTTCTATATCACAGTTTGAAATTGTGCAGAATGGTTTTTTCATGCGCAAAGCTGTTTGGAAATAAATTTTTGATATTTTAAACTCCAAAATCCTTTACAACTTGCACTCAACACTGTGAAAAATTAAAACAAACGCAAGTTATATCATGTTTCTTTGCTTAAGCAAGTTTAAAGCATTGAACTTAGGATATTAAAATTCATTTCCATTCAAAAACTTGCGAAAAAAGGGTTTCATATTTTAAAGCTTCACTCTAGCCAAAGTCATTTTCAAAGCAAAACAGCAAAATTTCAAAGCAAAACAGTGCTCCCCCAAGTTTGTCCACAAATATAAAAACAAGTTGACACACAATTAATCACATCAAGCACTGATAACAATTTCACAAATAATGTTCAAATATCAAGATCATTCACGCAATCCCAATATCAAGAGCATTCATATGTAACAATCCCACATAAGCAAATAAGCATGAAACACAACGAAAAAGTAAAACTGCAGGAGTGGTTTCCATATCACAGTCTGAAATTATGCATAATGGTTTTTTTCATGCAGAAAGCTGTTCGGAAACAAAATTTTGATATTTTAAGCTCTAAAATCCTTTACAACTTGCACTCAACACAATGAAAAATTAAAACCAATGCAAGTTATATCATGTTTCTTTCCTTCAGCAAGTTTAAAGCATTGGATTCAGGATATTCAAATTCATTTCCTTTCAAAAACCTGCAAAAACAAGGTTTCATATTTTAAAGCTTGGCTCCAGCAAAAGTCATTTTCAAAGCAAAACAACGAAATTTCAAAGCTTTGAGTGCTTCCCCCCAACTTTATGCTTTAAATATAAAAACAAGTTAGCACACAATTAATCACATCAAGCACCGATAACAGTTTCACAAATAATGTTCAATTATCAAGATCATTCATGCAATCCCAATATCAAGAGCATTCGCATGTAACAATCTTAGATGAATTCTCCTAAAAATATATCTAAAGCAAATAAGCACGAAACATAATGAAAAATTAAAACTGTACGAATGGTTTCCATATCACAGTTTGAAATTGTGTAAAATGGTTTTTTTCATGCCCAAAGCTGTTCGGAAATAAATTTTGATATTTTAATCTCCAAAACACTTTACAACTTCCACTCAACACTGTGAAAAATTAAAACCAGCGGAAGTTAAATCATGTTTCTTTGCTTGAGCAAATTTAAAGCATTGGATTCAGGATATTCAAATTCATTTCCATTAAAAAACTTGGGAAAACAGGGTTTCATATTTTAAAAATTCACTCCAGGAAAAGTCATTTTCAAAGCAAAACAGCAAAATTTCAAAGCTTTGAGTGATCCCCCTATGTTTGTGTATAAATATAAAAATAAGTAGCACACAATTAATCACTTCAAGCACCGATAACAGTTTCACAAATAATGTCCAATTATGAAGATCATTCATGCAATCCCAATATCAAGAGCATTCACATATAACAATCACAGATGAATTCTCCTAAAAATGTATCTAACGCAAATAAGCACGAAACACAGAAAAATTAAAACTGTGCAAATGGTTTCCATATCACAGTTTGAAATTGTGCAGAATGGTTTTTTTCATGCCCTATTCAGAAACAAAATTTGATATTTTAAGCTGAAAATCCTTTAGAACGTGAACTCAAAACTGTGAAAAATTAAAACGAACGCAAGTTATATCATGTTTCTTTCTTTGAGCAAGATTAAAGCATTGGATTGAAGATATTCAAATTCATTTCCATTAAAAACTTGTGAAAACAGGGTTTCATATTTTAAAGCATAACTCCAGCCAAAGTCATTTTCAAAGAAAAATAGCAAAATTTCAAAGCTTTGAGTGCTTCCCCCTAAGTTTGTGCATAAATATTAAAAAAAGTTAGCACACAATTAATAACATCAAGTACCGATAACAGTTTCATAAAAAAATCCAAATATCAAGATCATTCACGCAATCCCAATATCAGGAGCATTCACATATAACAATCCCACATGGATTCTCCTGAAAATGTATCTAAAGCAAACAAATATGAAATATAATGAAAAATTAAAACTGTGCGAATGGTTTCCATATCATAGTTTGAAATTGTGCAGAATGGTTTTCTTCATGCCCAAAGCTGTTCGGAAACAAATCTTAATATTTTAAGCTCCAAAATCCTTTACAACATGCACTCAACACTGTGAAAAAATAAAATCAATCCAAGTTATATCATGTTTCTTTGTTTGAGTAAGTTGAAAGCATTGGATTCAGGATATTCAAATTCATTTCCATTCAAAAACTTGCGAAAATAGGGTTTCATATTTTAAAGCATGGCTCCAGCAAAAGTCATTCTCAAAGCAAAACAGCAAAATTTCAAAGCTTTGTGTGCTCCCCCTAAGTTTGTGCATAAGTATAAAAAGAAGTTAGCACACAATTAATCACATCAAGCACCGATAATAGTTTCACAAATAAATTCCAATTATTAAGATCATTCACGCATTCCCAATATGAAAAGCATTCACATGTAACAATCCCATAGGAATTCTCCTGAAAATGTATCTAAAGAAAATAAGCATGAAACACAACGAAAAATTAAAAACTGCGTGAATGGTTTCGATATCACAGTTTGAAATTGTGCAGAATGGTTTTTTTCATGCCCAAAGCTGTTCGGAAACAAATTTTGATATTTTAAGCTCCAAAATCCTTTACTACATGCACTCGACACTGTGAAAAATAAAAATCAATGCAAGTTATATCATGTTTCTATGATGAAGCAAGTTTAAAAGCATTGGATTCAGGATATTAAAATTCATTTCCTTTCAAAAACTTGCGAAACAGTTAATCACATCAAGCACCGATAACAGTTTCACAAATAATGTCCAATTATCAAGATCATTCACACAATCCTAATATCAAGAGCATTCACATGTAACAATCCCACATGAATTCTGCTGAAAACATATCTAAATCAAATAATTACGAAACACAACAAAAAAGTAAAATTGCATGAATGGTTTCCATATCACAGGTCGATATTATGCGTAATGGTTTTTTTTTCTTGCAGAAAGCTGTTTGAAAACAAAATTTGATATTTTAACCTCCAAAATCCTTTACAACTTGCACTCAACACTCTGAAAAATTAAAACCAATGCAAGTTATATCATGTTTCTTTGTGCGAGCAAGTTTAAATGATTGGATTCAGGATATTCAAATTCATTTCCATTCCAAAACTTGCAAAAACAGGTTTTCATATTTTAAAGCTTGGCTCTAGAAAAAGTCATTTTCAAAGCAAAAAAGCAAAATTTCAAAGCTTCGAGTGCTCCCCCCAAGTTTATGCATAAATATAAAAACAAGTTAGCACACAATTAATCACATCAAGTATCGATAACAGTTTCACAAATAATGTCCAATTATCATAGTTTGAAATTGTGCAGAATGGTTTTTTTCATGCGCAAAGCTGTTTGGAAACAAATTTTGATATTTTAAAACTCCAAAATCCTTTACAACTTGCACTCGACACTGTAAAAAATTAAAACAAATGCAAGTTAAATCATGTTTCGTTGCTTGAGCAACTTTAAAGCATTGAACTCAGGATATTCAAATGCATTTCAATTTAAAAACTTGCGAAAACAGGGTTTCATATTTTAAATCTTGGCTCCAGAAAAAGTCATTTTCAAAGCAAAACAGCAAAATTTCAAAGCTTTGAGTGCTCCCCCCCAAGTTTGTGCATAAATATAAAAACAAGTTAGCACACAATTAATCACATCAAACAGCGATAACAGTCTCACAAATAATGTCAAATTATCAAGATCATTCATGCAATCCCAATATCAAGAGCATTCACATGTAACAATCACACATGAATTCTCCTGAGAATATATCTAAAGCAAATAAGCACAAAACACAACGAAAAATTAAAACTGTGCGAATGGTTTCCATATCACAGTTTGAAATTGTGTAGAATGGTTTTCTTCATGCAGAAAGCTGTTCGAAAACAAATTTTGATATTCTAAACTCCAAAATCATTTTACAACTTGCACTCAACACTGTGAAAAATTAAAACCAATGCAAGTTATGTCATGTTTCTCTGCTTGAGCAAGTTTAAAGCATTGGCTTCAGGATATTCAAACTCATTTCCATTAAAAAACTTGCGAAAATAGCGTTTCATATTTTAAAGCCTTGCTCCAGCAGAAGTCATTTTTCAAAGCAAAACAGCAAAATTTCAAAGCTTTGAGTGCTGCCCCCCTAAGTTTGTGCATAAATATAAAAACAAGTTAGTACACAATTAATCACATCAAGCAGCGATAACAGTTTCACAAATAATGCCCAAATATCAAGATCATTCATGTACTCTAATATGAAGAGCATTCATATGTTGTAATCTCACACGAATTCTCCTGAAAATGTATCTAAAGCAAATAAGTAAGAAACACAACGAAAAATTAAAATTGTGTGAATGGTTTCCTATTACAGTCCGAAATAATGCATAATGATTTTTTTCACGCACAAAGCTGTTCGGAAACAAATTTTGATATTTTAAACTCCAAAATCCTTTACAACTTGCACTCAACACTGTGAAAAATTAAAACCAACGCAAGTTATATCATGTTTCTGTGCTTGAGCAAGTTTAAAAGCATTGGATTCAGGATATTAAAACTCATTTCCGCTCAAAAACTTGCGAAAACAGGGTTTCATATTTTAAAGCCTTGGTCCAGCAAAAGTCATTTTCAAAGCAAAACAGCAAAATTTTAAAGCTTTGAGTGCCCCCCTAAGTTTGTGCATAAATATAAAAACAAGTTAGCACACAATTAATCACATCAAAGTTTGAAACACAACGAAATATTAAAACTACACGAATGGTTTCCATATCAGAGTTTGAAATTGTGCATAATGGTTTTTTTTTTCTTGCGCAAAGCTGTTTGGAAACAAATTTTGATATTTTAAACTCCAAAATCCTTTACAACTTGCACTCAACATTGTGAAAAACTAAAACAAACGCAAGTTAAAAATCATGTTTCTTTGCTTAAGCAAGTTTAAAGCATTGAACTCAGGATATTCAAATTCATTTCCTTTCAAAAGCTTGCAAAAATAGGGTTTCATATTTTAAAGCTTGACTCCAGCCAAAGTCATTTTCAAAGCTAAACAAAGAAAAATTCTAAGCTTTGAGTGCTCCCCCCCAAGTTCGCGCGTAATATAAAAAAAAAGTTAACGCAAAACTAATTAAATCAAGCACCGATAACAGTTTCACAAATAATGTCCAAATATCAAGATCATTCATGCACTCCCAATATGAAGAACATTCAGAGGTAACAATCCCACATGAATACTCCTAAAAATGTATCTAAAGCAAATAAGGAAGAAACACAATGAAAAATTAAAATTGCACGAATGGTTTCCATATCACAGTTTGAAATTATTCATAATGATTTTTTTCATGTACAAAGCTGTTCGGAAACAAATTTTGATATTTTAAGCTCCATAATCCTTTAAAACTTGTACTCAATACTGTGAAAACTTAAAACCAAATCAAGTTATATCATGTTTCTTTGCTTGAGAAAGTTTAAAGCATTGGATTCAGGATATTCAAATTCATTTCCATTCAAAAAGTTGCGAAAACAGGGTTCAATATTTTAAAGTTTGACTCTAGCAAAAGTCATTTTCAAAAGCAAAACAGCAAAATTTCAAAGCTTTGAGGTCTCCCCCCTAAGGCTGTGCCTAAAAATAAAAACAAATTAGCGCACAATTAATCACATCAAGCACTGATAACAGTTTCACAAACAATGTCCAAATATTATGATCATTCATGCAATCCCAATATCCAGAGCATTCACATGTAAGAAATTGACCTGAATTCTCCTGAAATTGTATCTAAAGAAAATAAGCATAAAATGCAACGAAAATTTAAAACTGCGAGAACGGCTTCCATATCACAATTTGAAATTGTGCATAACGTTTTTTTTCATATCCAAAGCTGTTCGGATACAAGTTTTGATATTTTAAGCTCCAAAATCCTTTACAGGTTGCACTCAATGCTCCACCCCTAAGTTTGTGCATAAATATAAAAACTAGTTAGCACACAATTAATCACATCAAGCACAGATAATAGTTTCACAAATAATGCCCAAATATCAAGATCATTCATGCAATCCTAATATCAAGAGCATTCACATGTAACAATCCCACATGAATTCTTCTGAAAATGTATCTAAAGCAAATAAGCACGAAACACAATGAAATATTAAAACCGCGCGAATGGTTTCAATATCACAGTTTGAAATTGTGCAAATGGTTTTTTTTTCATGCGCAAAGCTGTTTGGAAACAAAATTTGATATTTTAAACTCCATAATCCTTTACAACTTGCACACACTGTGAAAAAGTAAAAACAAACACAAGTTATATCATGTTTCTTTGCTTAAGCAAGTTTAAAGGTTTGAACTCAGGATATTTAAATTCATTTACATTCAAAAATTTGCAAAAACAGGTTTTCATATTTTAAAGCTCGACTCCAGCCAAAGTCACTTTCAAAGCAAACCAGCAAAATTTCAAAGCTTTGAGTGCTCCCCCCTATGTTTGTGCATAAATATAAAAACAAGTTAGCACACAATTAATCACATCAAGCAGCGAAAAAAGTTTCACAAATAATGTGCAAATATGAAGATCATTCACGCAATCCCAATATCAAGAGCATTCATATGTAACAATCCCACTTGAATTCTCCTGAAAATGTATCTAAAGCAAATAAGAATGGAACACAACGAAAAATTAAAACTGCGTGAATGGTTTCCATATCACAGTTGGAAATTGTGTAGAATCGTTTTTCTTCATGCGTGAAGCTGTTCGAAAACAAATTTTGATATTTTAAACCCTAAAATCCTTTACAACTTGTATTCAACACTGTCAAAAATTAAAACCAATGCAAGTTATATCATGTTTCTTTGCTTGAGCAAGTTTCAAGCATTGGATTCAGGATATTCAAATTCATTTCCATTCAAAAACTTGCGAAAATAGGGTTTCATATTTTAAAGCTTTGCTCCAACAAAAGTCATTTTCAAAGCAAAACAGCAAAATTTCAAAGCTTTGAATGCTGCCCGCCTAAGTTTGTGCATAAATATAAAAACAAGTTAGCACACAATTAAACACATCAAGCACCGATAATAGTTTCGCAAATAATGCCCAAATATCAAGATCGTTGATGCAATCCTAATATCAAGAGCATTCACATGTAACATTCCCACATGAATTCTCTTGAAAATGTATCTAAAGTGAATAAGCAAGAAACACAATAAAATATTAAAACTAAGTGAAAGGTTTCCATATCATAGTTTGAAATTGTGCAGAATGGTTTTTTTCATGCGCAAAGCTGTTTGGAAACAAATTTTGATATTTTAAACTCTAAAATCCTTTACAACTTGCACTCAATACAGTGAAAAATTAAAACAAATTCAAGTTAAATCATGTTTCGTTGCTTAAGAAACTTTAAAGCATTGAACTCAGGATATTCAAATTCATTTCAATTCAAAAACTTGCGAAAACAGGGTTTCATATTTTAATGCTTTTTTTTATCTCCCTCCTAAGTTTGTGCATAAATATAAAAACAAGTTAGCACACAATTAATCACATTAAGCACCGATAACAGTTTCACAAATAATATCCAAATATCAAGATCATTCACGCAATCACAATATCAAGAGCATTCACATGTAACAATCTCACATGGATTCTCCTGAAATGGTATCAAAAGCAAATAAGAATGAAACACAACGAAAAATTACAACTGTGCAAATTGTTTGTATATCACAGTTTGAAATTGTGCAGAATGTTTTTTTTCATGCACAAAGCTGTTCGGAAGCAAATTTTGGTATTTTAAGCTCCAAAAACTTTTACAACTTGTAGTCAACATTGTGAAAAATTAAAACCAACTCAAGTTCTAGCTTGTTTCTTTGCCTGAACAAGTTTAAAGGATTGGATTCAGGATATTAAAATTCGTTTGCATTCAAAAACTTGCGAAAACAGGGTATCATATTTTAGAGTTTGGCTCTAGCCAAAAGTCATTTTCAAAGCAAAACAGAAAAATTTCAAAGCTTTGAGTGCTCCCCCACTTCCCCCACTAACTTTGTGCAAAATATAAACACAATTTAAAACACAATTAATCACATCAAGCACCGATAACAGTTTCACAAAAATAGTGTCCAAATATCAAGATCATTTATGCAATCACAATATCAACAGCATTCACATGTAACAATCCGACATGAATTTTCCTGAAAATATATTTAAAGCAAATAATTACGAAATACAACAAAAAATGAAAACTGCACGAATGGTTTCCATATCACTATTTGAAATTGTGCAGAATGGTTTTTTTCATGCACAAAGCTGTTTGGAAACAAATTTTGATATTTTATGCTCCAAATTCTTTTACAACTTGCACTGTGAAAAATAAAAACCAATGGAAGTTATATCTTGTTTCTTTGCTTGAGAAAGTTTAAAGCGTTGGATTCAGGATATTCAAATTAATTTCACTCAAAAACTTGCGAAAAAAGGGTTTAATATTTGAAAGCTTAATTCCAACCAAAGTCATTTTCAAAGCAAAACAGCAAAATTTCAAAGATTTGAGTGTTCCCCCCCCCCCCCCCCTAAGTTTGTCCATAAATATAAAATAAGTTAGCACACAATTAATCACATCAGGCTCCAATACCAGTTTCACAAATAATGTCCAAATATCAAGATCATCAAGCAATCCCAATATCAAGAGCATTCACATGTAACAATCCCACATGAATTCTGGTGAAAATATATCTAAAGTAAATAAGCACGTGACACAACAAAAAATTAAAACTGGATGATTGGTTTCCATATTACAGTTTGTGCATAAATATAAAAACAAGTTAGCACACAATTAATCAGATCAAGCACTGATAACAGTTTCACAAATAATGTCCAAATATCAAGATCATTCATGCAATCGCAATATCAAGAGCATTCACATGTAACATTCCCACATAAATTCTCCTGAACATGTATCTAAAGCAAATAAGCACTAAACACAACAAAAAATTAAAAACTGAGCGAATGGTTTCCATATCACAATTTGAAATTGTGTCTGAATGGTTTTTTTTTCATGCCCAAAGCTGTTCGAAAATAATTTTTGATATTTCAAGCTCCAAAATCCTTTACAGCTTGCACTTAACACCGTGAAAAATTAAAACCAACACAAGTTTTATCGTGTTTCTTCCCTTTAGCAAGTTTAAAACATTGGATTACAGATATTCAAATTAATTTCTTTCAAAAACTTGCGAAAACAGGGTTTCATATTTTAAAGCTTGACTCCAACCAAAGTCATTTTCAAAAGCAAAACAGCTAAATTTCAAAGCTTTGAGTGCTCCTCCCCTAAGTTTGTGCAGAATTATAAGAATAAGTTAGCACACAATTAAATCACATCAAGCTAACAATAATAGGCATGAAACACAACGAGAAATTAAAACTACGCAAAAGGTTTCCATATCACAGTTTGAAATTGTGCAGAATGGTTTGTTTTCATGCCCAAATCTGTTCGGAAACAAATTTTGAAATTTGAAGCTCCAAAATGCTTTACAGCTTGCACTTAAAACGTGGATTTGTTTTAAATCGTGTTTCTTTGCTTTAGCAAGTTTAAAGCATTGGATTCAAGATAATCAAAAAAACTTTCGAAAATAGGGTTTCATATTTTAAAGCCTTGCTCCAGCAGAAGTCATTTTTCAAGGCAAAACAGCAAAATTTCAAATCTTTGAGTGCTCCCCCCCTAAGTTTGTGCAGAAATATAAAAACAAGTTAGCACACAATTAATGAAATCAAGCACAGATAACAGTTTCACAAATAATGTCTAAATATCAAGATCATTGAAGCAATCCCAATATCAAAAGCATTCACATGTAACAATCCCATATGAATTCTCCTCAAAATGTATCTAAAGCAAATAAGCACGAAACACAACAAAAAATTAAAACTGCACAAATGGTTTCTATATTCTTGTTTGAAATTGTGCAGAATGGTTTTTTTTTCATGCCCAAAACTGTTCGGAAACAAGTTTTGATATTTTAGGCTCCAAAATCTTTTACAGCTTGCACTTAACACCGTGGAAAATTAAAACTAACACAAGTTTTATCATCTTTCATTGCTTGAGCAAGTTTAAAGGATTGGATTAAGGATATTCAAATTCATTTCCATTCAAAAACTTGCGAAAATACGGTTTCATATTTTAAAGCTTGACTCCAACTGAAGCCATTTTCAAAAAAGGAAAACAGAAAATTTTCAAAGCTTTGAGTGCTCCCCCCCTAAGTTTAAGTTTTTGCTTAAATATAAAAACAATTTAGGACACAATTAATCACATCAAGCACTGATAATAGTTTCACAACTAATGTAAAAATATGAAGATCATTGACACCATCACAATATCAATAGCATTCACAAGTAACAATCCCACATTTATTCTCCTGAAAATGTATCTAAAGCAAATAAGCACTAAGCACTAAACAGAATGGTTTTTTTTCATGCCCAAATTTGTTCAGAAGCAAATTTTGATATTTTAAGCTCCAAAATGCTTTACAGCTTGTACTTAACACCATGGAAAATTAAAACCAACGCAAGTTATATTGTGTTTCTTTGCTTGAGCAAGTTTAAGGCATTGGATTCAGGATATTCAAATTCATTTTTATTCAAAAACTTGCGAAAACAGGGTTTCATATTTTAAAGCTTGACTACAACCAAAGTCATTTTCAAGAGCAAAACAGCAAAATTTCAAAGCTTTGAGTGCTCTCTCCTAAGTTTTGGCATAAAATGTAAAAACAAGTTAGCACACAATTAATCACATCAAGCACCGATAACAGTTTCACAAATAATGTCCAAATATCAAGATCATTCACGCAATCCCAATATCAAGAGCATTCCCCTGTAACAATCCCACATGAATTCTCCTAACAATGTATCTAAAGAAAATAAGCATGAAACACAATTAAAAATTAAAACGGCACGAATGGTTTCCATATCACGGTTTGAAATTGTGCAAAATGGATTTTTTTCATGCCTGAAGATGTTCGGAAATAAAATTTGGTATTTTAAGCTCCAAAATCCTTTACAGCTTGCACTCAACACCGTTGAAAATTAAAACCAATTTTCTGCTGCAACCCTAAGTTTGTGCATAAATATAAAAACAAGTGAGCACACAATTAATCACATCAAGCACCAATAACAGTTTCACAAATAATGTCCAAATATCAAAATCGTTAACACAACCCCAATATCAAGAGCCTTTGCATGTAACAATCACACATGAATTCTCCTGAAAATGTATCTACAGAAAATAAGCATGAAACACAACGAAATATTAGAACGGCACAAATGGTTTCCTTATCACAGTTTGAAATTGTGCAGAATGGATTTTTTTCATGCCCAAAGCTGTTCGAAAGGAAATTTTAATATTTTAAGCTACAAAATCCTTTGCAGCTTGCCCTCAACACCATGAAAAATTAAAACCAACGCAAGTTATATCGTGTTTCTTTGCTTGAGCAAGTTTAAAGCATTGGATTCAGGATATTAAATTCATTTCCACACAAAAAATTGCGAAAATAGGGCTTCATATTTTAAAGCTTGACTCCAACAAAGGTCATTTTCAACAGCAAAACAACAAAATTTCAAACCTTTGAATGCTCCCCCCCTAAGTTTGTTCATAAATATAAAAATAAGTTAGCACACAATTAATCACATCAAGCACCAACAACAGTTTCAAAAATAACGTCCAAATATCAAGACCATTCACGTAATCCTTATATCAAGAGCATTCACATGTAACAATCCCACATGAATTCTCTTGAAATTGTATCTAAAGCAAATAAGCACAAAACACAAAAAAAAAAAAAAAAAAATTAAAACTGCGCGAATGGTTTCCTTGTCACAGTTTGAAATTAAGCAAAATGGGTTGGAAACAAATTTTGATATTTTAAGCTCCAAAATCCTTTACAGCTTGCACTCAACACGATGGAAAATTAAAACCAACGCAAGTTATATCATGTTTCTTTGCTATTGCAAATTTAAAGCAATGGAATCTGGATGTTGAAATTCATTTCCATTCGAAAACTTATGAAAAGAGGGTTTCATATTTTAAAGCTTGACTCCAACAATGTCATTTTCGAAAGCAAAACAACAAAATTTCAAAGCTTTGAGCGCTCACCCCCAAACTTTGTGCATAGATATAAAACAAGTTAGCACACAATTAATCACATCAACCACTGATAACAGTTTCGCAAATAATGTCCAATTTCAAACCATTCATGCAGTTTTAATTTTTTGTTGTATTTCGTGCTTATTTGCTTTAGAGACATTTTAAGGAAAGTGCGATTGTTACATGTGAATCTCTTGATATTGGGATTGCGTGAACGATCTTGATAATTAGACCTTATTTGTAAAACTGTTATCCATGCTTGATGTGATTAATTGTGTGCTAACTTGTTTTTATATTTATGCACAAAATTAGGGGGGGGGAGCGCTCAAAGCTTTGAAATTTTACGGTTTTGCTTTTGAAAATAACTTTTGTTGGAGTTAAGCTTTAAAATATGAAACCCTATTTTGGCAAGTTTTTGAATGGAAATGAATTTGAATATCCTGAATCCAATGCCTTAAACTTGCTAAAGCGAAGAAACACGATATAACTTGCGTTGGTTTTAATTTTCCATGTTGTTGAGTGCAAGCTATAAAGGCTTTTAGAGCTTAAAATATCAAAATTTGTTTCCGAACAGCTTTGGGCTTGAAAAGAACCATTCTTCACAATTTCAAACCGTGGTATTGAAACCATTCACGCAGTTTTAGTTTTGTTGTGTTTTGTGTTTATTTCCTTTGCGTACATTTTCAGGAGAATTCATGTGGGATTGTTACATGCGAATGCTCTTGATATTTCGATTACATGAATGATCTTGATATTTGGACATTATTTGTGAAACTGTTATCCATGCTTGATGTGATAAATTGTGTGCTAACTTGTTTTTTTATTTATGCACAAAATTAGGGGGGGAACACTCAAAGCTTTGAAATTTTGAGGTTTTGCTTTTGAAAATAACTTTTGTTGTAGTCAAGCTTTAAAATATGAAACCCTATTTTCAAAAGTTTTTGAATGGAAATGAATTTTAATATCCTGAATCCAATGCTTTAAACTTGCTGAAGCAAAGAAACACGATATAACTTACGTTGGTTTTAATTTTCCACGGTGTTAAGTGCAAGCTATAAAGGCTTTTGGAGCTTAAAGTATCAAAATTTGTTTCCAAATAGCTTTCGGCTTGAAAAAAGCCATTCTGCACAATTTTCAAACTGTGATATGGAAACCATTCGAGCAGTTTTAGTTTTTCTTGTGTTTCGTGTTTATTTGCTTTGCAGACATTTTCAGGAGAATTACGTGAATGATCTTGATATTTGGACATTATTTGTGAAACTGTTATCCGTGCTTGATGTGATTAATTGTGTGCTAACTTGTTTTTATATTTATGCACAAATTTGGTGGGGAGAACTCAAAGCTTTGAAATTCTGCGGTTTTGCTTTTGAAAATAACTTTTGTTGTGGTCAAGCTTTAAAATATAAAACCCTATTTTCGAAAGTTTTTGAATGGAAATGAATTTGAATATCCTCAATCCAATGCTTTAAACTTGCTGAAGCGAAGAAACATGATATAACTTGCATTGGTTTTAATTTTTCACGGTGTTGAGTGCAAGCTGTAAAGGATTTTATGCTTAAATTATTATAATTTGTTTTCGAACACCTTTGGGCGTGAAAAAAATCCATTCTGCACAATTTCAAACTGTGACAAGGAAACCATTCGCACCGTTTTAATTTTTCATTGTGTTTCATGCTTATTTGCTTTAGATACATTTTTAGGAGAATTCATGTGAGATTGGGATTCTGTGAATGATCTTGATATTTGGATATTATTTGTGATTATTCATGCTTGATGTGATTAATTCTGTGCGAACTTGTTTTTATATTCTGCACAAACTTGTTTTGAAATTTTGCTGTTTTGATCTTGAAATAGACTTTTGCCGGAGTAAAGCTTTAAAATATGAAACCCCATTTTCGCAAGTTTTTGAATGGAAATGAATTTAAAAATCCTAAATCCATTGCTTTAAACTTGCTCAAGCAAAGAAACATGATATAACTTTTGTTGTGCCGAAGTTGTAAAGGATTTTGGTGCTCCAAATATCAAAATTTGTTTTCGAGCTGCTTTGGCCGTGA